>QEPC01009472.1:8075781-8092229 GCA_003113815.1 Sphenodon punctatus | reverse complement strand
CTCCACCCGGCTGGGGAGTGACGTGTGGCTGCTCGGCTGTCTTACCAATATCCTCCCACCCTCCCGCCATGATGGGCAGCCATCAATGGCTCACCACCGTGGCAACTTCCTCAATGCCTGGCCAGGAACACACACTTTCCTGCCCGGCTTGCCTGCTCTGTCCCGGCCGGGCAGGAGCCAGGCATGGATTGTGGGTTTCCCGCCTGGCTCCTACTCGCCTGGGATAGGATCAGGGCCCATATCTGGTGGGCCACAAACAGACGTCCCTCGGTGACACCTAGCTGTGCCAGCGTCATGTATGTTTTCACCCATCGTCTCCTGTGCTGCAGGCTGGCCTCCCCCTTGCCCCCCATCTCTAGGGCACTTCAGTAACTGGTCTTGGGAGCAGAGAGGAGCACTCCCCTTTAGAGACAGCTTTCTCCACTCCATTGAAGGAGCTCTCCTAGACCTTCTCCCTGGGGCGCCGATCCTGCTCTCCTTCCCCGAGGCAATCTCCGAGAGGCTGCCCCCGCCCCCCACAATGATCTCCTAGAGACAAGCCTGTAATTTACCAGTAGATCGCAATCTATGGTTCTCGTGAATGCCAAAATCATGAGTTTGCTCCCCCACTCCATTCATCCCAAATAATCATGAGGCTGGCTTAAAATCATGATTTTTAGAAAGTTCAATGTTTCTATTTGCCTTAGGGTTTGCAAATCTTTAGACAGTGTCACATTTTCAGTCTCTTTCTACACACTTTAATTTGTTTTTATTAAATGAAAGTCATAATTCTCCTAGAGTTGGGGCTTTATGACAGACAGACACCCACCATGATGAGATTCATGACAAAAACGACAAGAGCTAGTGATAGTGGACTTACTCTTTGGTTCTGTGGAAATCATTAAGGTTCATATGTTCAAAATGGCTTCTGCTTTCAGAGGTGGGGGCTTCTAGACATCCCGGTTTCAAGTGAAGCCCACGGAAAGCACCATGTGGAAATTCACCATGGATTTATTAGTGAAGTGTTAATGCTTCTACCATATGGTAGAGGACCCATTTATTTGGCCAGGCATTTAGCAGGTGAGGACAGGTTTAATTGGGAATTTTATGCAATTTATAACTTATAGGGTTTTCTTTTATATTTTATAAGTCATTACTATATATGTATCATATTGCAAACTGCACTGAGACTTCGCAGAAGCGTGGGTCAAAAGTCAAAATAAATATGGCAGATCTGGGGTGAGCTGTGGAAGGGGCTACCATGGATTTACCCATGTGTTAGAAGTATTCACACATCACAAATAAATCTGTGGTGAATCACCGTGTGGAGCCTTTGGGGCTTTTTCACTTTAGTCCATGTGCCATTTGAAAGGACCCTTTGAGTTAGCGTCAATCTGGATCTCAGAGGTGCCCAAAGATGAGCAAGATTTGCACAGATGAACTTGCAACCAGTGCATGCCCCGCAGATTTGCAAACTAGCCTCCCCTACTTGCCACATGTACAACTCCCATCGATTGTGCTTGGCAGTTCTGGCTCTGCATCGGGTGTCTCCTCAAGTCGAGCATCCAAAATTAGAGACTGGCGCCTTCATCGTTTTGTGCCTCAGCCTGCCCCTTCTCTCAAATGGGTGTAAAGCTTCCCTGCTAGGAGGCCTGTAATTAATTCACGTTTGCAAAGCACTTTGACACCTTCAGATCAAAGGCCCCTGGAGAAACACAAAGTGCTGCTGGTATTGACAATAAATAATAATCTCGGCAAGAAGCTGAGTCATTTCTACAGAATTCATCTTCATTCAGCTGGGCTGTCATCACCCAGAACGGCTCATCCCACCCCACACCCCCCGAGGTAAGTTCTAGATGCACCTTGAGTTCTACAGAGCAGACAATGGGTTTGTCCTTGCAAACAGCATCAAAGCCAGGGCAAACCCACTCTAAGGTTGGAAAATATTTACCCAAAGGGATAGGCGTCCACTGAAGTGCAAGGAATTTGCATGAATTCTATAAATGCACCTGCTGGTGAATGAGGAGGGCTTGGTTTATTCCACATGTCAAAGAGCGCGCGTGTGTAACAGCAGCTCCCAAAGAGTTGGACACGGGACACTGAGAATAGGAAGCAAGACAATGGGTTTACCCAAGTTATAATTGCCCTTGTATTCATGCTTGTATTGCTATTTTATGTGACCTACATGGAGAGCTAGTATGCAAATCCACAGGACATACACTGATTACAAGCTCATCTGTGCAAATCCTGCCGTAATAGTCGTACACAATAAGGCATGCAGCCTTAGAGGCACAGCAGCAGGATTTACAAGAGAAATGGCATGAAAAGTGGATTTCATATCCATGGGGATTATTCCCATATTGGTATAGCACTCCAAATAGCCAAATCATATCCACAACCAAAATGGATAGTTCACTTATCCAACATGTTTTTGTTTGGACTATTATGAGTGCTTTGTTTCGCACCACCAAAATGAAGTACCCGAAATACAATACCGAAATAAAAGGTAAACGAATTTTAAGGTAAATTCAAATTTTTATCCGGTCCTATTCCCTAAATGCATAAAATATATCGTAAAATACACCAGTAAAACCAAATTAAAATGCCCTATCCAAAAACCTATCCCTACCTACCAAATTTATGGCCAAATAGGAGAGTCTTATGTTGCCTCAAGAAGATGAGCAGGCTCGGGCTTAAGTGAGCCTCCAGGGGAAGGGAGTTTCATAATTGTGGAGAAAATAAATCTGAGATAACCAAAACGAAATAACCAAGATAACCCAAACATAGCATCCCAAATGCCAAAACAACCCAAGCAGTCAAAACAAACTATCGGAAACGGACACCCAACAAAATGGAAACCAACGACAGTTATTATCTACTTTACCCGATCCAAATTGGATAGTGGGAATTCAACAGATAGACTCGTTTTGTCAGATAACGGTTTCAAGTCTAAGATTCAAGGGCGTAACCAGTAATCCTGGGGGGGGGGGGGGTAGAGAGAACGGTGGGAGGAGGCTGATTAAGGGGGGGTGGACGCCAAGAGCTCCCAGCAAGGTGGTTCTAGTCCAGGGGTGGAGAGCCTTTTCCCGCCCAAGGGCCATCTTGAAAATGATTACAAGCTCTGAGGGCCACGTAGAAACGGGGTAGGGTTGCCACCTGTGCAGATTTTTAAGGAACACTTATGAAAAATACATGTTGCAGGCCCTGCATTGACCCCATAGGTGGGGGTGCTTAACGGCGGTGCTCAGGAAGAGAAAGGATCTGTCCCCCTGCCCCCCTCCACTACAATTGTGCGCACGTCCTCATCTCTGCTCCCTTCCCTTTCCGCGGTTTCAGAGCAGGAACTGGATCCAGGGACCAAATCCAGGAACTGGAAAAGGGCCCAGATAAAAACTCTCCTTGGATTAGCGTTGCCATATATGCAATTTTTTAGAAAACCCTTATGAGAAATACAGGTTGCAGGGTTTCATTGGCACCACTGCAGCCCTGCAAGCTGTATTTCTCATAAGTGTCCTCTAAACCTTGCCTATCTGGCCACTCAAGGACAGATCCATGGCCCAGATCTTCCTGAACATACCCCTTGAGCACCCCCAACTTCTCTGTGGCCCTCGGAGCTTGTACTCATTTTCAAAGGGGCCCCTGCGAGGGATAAGGTTCCTCGCCCCTTCCGTGGGCTGTGAGCACCTCCCAGTCTCTTTGTTAGGACTCACCTATGGTAAGTGCTAGCACTGGTGCGCCCCCGCCCCAAATGAATCATGCCCTAAAACTGCTTTGGGGGAAGGGGTCCAGATTGCAGAACTGAGAAAAGTTTTCCACACTCCATTTTTTTTTTTACATCCAGTTGCTTTTAGTAGAAGACCCAGCTGGTCCCTGCGAGTAGCAACCCCCCCCGGGTGGGCAATGGTGGGAGTGGGGCTCATCTACATGACACGCACTCCCTGGGGCAAGAGTGGGATTTTAGCAGGGGATTTGGCGGGAGGTGTTTGACCAGCCAGGTTCAGTAGATTCACCGCTCATTGCTTCAGAGACGGAGAGCCCAGATGATTGCAAGCCAGTGAGGTTCTCTTCCAAACCGGTGCCAAGAGAAAGGAGGGCAAATCCAGCCCTGAAGGCCAGGGCGGAAGGAGGAAAAGTAAAACCGCATCCCATAGCTGGAGGAGGGGGGCGGGGGGGGGGGGGGACACTCAAAGAGAAGCGATACCCACAAGAAAGGCAGAACCGGGTTGAGATGGAGATGAAAGAGTGGAATGAAACCAGAGCTGCTAGCTGGAGGGAAGAGCAGAGGGAGATGAAATAGGAGGAGAGCAGATCCCCGCAGGGGGAGAAGCACAGATCTTACATAATTAAACCAGTGCCTGGGTTTGCATCCAAAAGGTTTAACAACAAAAAACACGTGTGCACCTCCGGAGAGATTAGTGGAAGAGGGTGGCCTTGTGGGTCAGGCACAGGACTGAAACGGGCAACACTTTTGTCACTTGTGGGTAACGCAGTCTGTCAGGGGCCTGATTGGGGCCCGAATATCAAGTCGGGCCCCTGATTACACCAAACAATTGCCGTTACCAAGCTATCGATTTTCCAGTTTACCCACCAATTTCAGGCACTGAAAACTGGAACACTGGTACCCGTCGTTGGAAATTCATACTGGAAGTCAGTAAATTGGTACCGAAATTGGTAAATTGGTTAGCCCATTGGTTGGCACAGGCACCAATTAGTACTCAGTGTTACCAGGCCGGGTTGGGTACCGTGATATTGATGGGTATGTCCATTTTTGCAGGTACTTGGCTCATCTCTAACTACAAGACAGAAGTTAAGGGTTCAGGTTCCCAGCTCCGTCTACGTAACCCAGGGCTGTCTTGTCAGAAGTGCTGAGCTCCAGGGAAATCCAGCAGCGGCGGGGTGTGTGCAGCAGTGTCTGAAAATTCAGGCCGTTGAATATCTGTACCTCAGTTTCCTCATCTCCAAGAATACTGTGTAGCCTACTAGCCTCCCATGTCTGGATTCCTTATTCCAGTCATATTTTAGCTCCCCCTTATTTATACTAAGCGCATTATAGGACCATTTCATATGTCTGCTTATTTAGATTTATAACTCGCCCACACCTCCCAGCAGCAGTCCCTACTGGCTGCCGAATTTTCTTGTCTTTCCTGCGGGGGGCAAAGTCCCTCTTTCAGAAGAGAGAGAGACAAAAGACAAGTATTGAAATCTCAGGAACCTCTTTCCTGGTTGCCTCACACGAATTGCACTTTAGAGAATGGTGGGGAGTTAGGGTGCAGCCACACGAGGCCAATACCACGGTTTGGGCAGCCTTACCGCGCAATACAGTGCATCACTGCCAGATGTTCACTCCACAGCATGTTGAGGCAGGCAGCTGGCTGGTTCGCCCTACGTCCTTAGGGATGCAGTGTGTAGAAGCCTTAGTCAAAGCGAGGTAAGGCTGCCCAATACACGGTATGATGCCACCGCTCAGGGATCAGGCCTGCCACAGCTCGTGTGGCCGCTCCCATGATGGAATGACAAAAAAATAAGTTCCGCAGCCTCCCTGGGCAACGTATTCCGCTGCCCAACAGTTCAGGAGGGTTTTCTAATTAACGTATACCCGTCTATCTTGATAATGAAAGATAAAAAAAAACACAACCTACTTATCAACGCTTTAATGTATGAAAATACATTCCACCATGTGCACTTATATAAACACTTGATGTCATATGCAAAAAAAAAAAAAATTAAGTCAAGTCTATTTCCATCAGGTTTTTCCTAATGTCTGTCCAAAATCTAGGTTGCTGCAATATATTCCTCTTCCTTTTTTTTTTGTCTCTTCTAGGATAGCGGAGGATAAATCCTCATAATCTTCTGTGTGGAATTCTTTGGGATATTTGCAAACAGCAATTATGTCCCCGCCGTAGTAGGGGTGGTCTGCCAGTGGAAATTTCCTTTCATTTCCCCCACTCCATTTTGTTTCCCTGGGATTTCCGTATTTAATTACTGATTCGTATTTTTCCCATTGAAGTCAATAGGAAACCGATACGTACTCCCATCCGTCCCGGGGCAGTGGATCCGACCTCCCCCACCCGATTCCCCGGAGCCCAGGATTGGTGCTTACCGGCCACAGAGGACTTCATTGGGTATTTTCATGGAAACAAACCTTCGATTCCCCGCTGGGGCCACCGCGTCACGGGCGAACAGACGTGGTGGTGGCTCCCGGCGGGGAATCGGGGAGGGGCGTGGTCACGAGGCGCCCCCGCCTCCCCCCACGCTCCCCTGCTGCCCGCCCTCTGGGGAGACGGGCGGGCGCCGTGGCCAATGCGGCCGCAGCACCCACCCAAATTGACCATGGCCCGGAATCCCTGTGAGGATTCCGGGCCATGGCTGCCGTCCAGACGAGACGGCTTGGTTCATCACGGCGGGGAATCACACTCTCCACGCGACCGGCCCTGGCCCCGCGGGTTCAGCCGATCGCATGGTGAATGTGATTCCTCGCCGCGATTGACCGTGATGAACATCTGGGGGGGAACTTCCGTTCCCCCCATCAGATGTTACGGAATCACTTTCACCATGTGCAGATTCACTGTGGTTGACTGTGATCTCGTAACGTCCAAACAAAATACCCTTTGATGCATCAATGCTACTGTGGGGACTCCGTCAGGCTTCCTCTCTGAGGCGTCTCTCCTGCTCCTTATTGTACATGTGCAAAATGGCTCCCGCTTTTAACCAAAGTGGTGGCGGCCAAAATCACATTGCTACCGTGTTAATGAAGCGTGGCAGTCATTTTGCACATGAGCAATACAGGGCAGGGAAGACGTCATGGTGAAGGAGCCTACTGGAGGCCCCACAGCAGCAACAGTGCTTCGATCAAGCCCTCCGAGGTCAGCAAGTACCACGCCAGGACCCTGTGGGATGGAGGTGGGGGGAAACACAAAAATCTAACTCAGACTCGGAACTGGGAGACTGTAATTCCATTAGGGCTCGGAATAACCCATAACGACCCATTCTGGGATTAATACAAAACCGAAACTCCCATCCCTACCCCTTAGGTGTCTGTTCTCTAGGTTAAACAGCTTAAAACTAAGTTTTCTTTTAATATATTAAAAAAATTATTTCAAGTTCATAAGTCTTTATAATCTACTATACATTATTTCACAATTAATCCAGTCACTCAAACATATACCTCCGAAGTTTCCCCCCTCTATGCTCCAGCTCCTTTCCTCCAAACCTCCCTTCCCTTATACGAACTATATCGGTCAGTTTAAAATCATATTAAACACCTCCCTGGTCAAATCTTTCAATTCCATTATCTTCAACTGCCCACTCTTATTCCGATGCCTCGCTATAACTATTTTAGCCGCCGTCAAAAGATTAAACACCATTTCCTGATCTTCTTGGAGGACTTCCCCCTCCATCATACCCAACAATACACTTTTAGGTGTGTCCCTTTAATCATAACCACATATTTTAGCACAAATACCCAATACTTCTTCCCAAAATTTAGCAATCTCTTTACATTTCCACCAACAGTGTAAATATCCTGCCTTTTTTTCATTACATTTCCAACACTTATCGGAACGACCATTCATTTTCACAATCCTTATTGGAGTGAGATACCATCTAGCAGCAACTTAAAACTAGGTTTTCAACTAGGTTATTAAACTAGGTTAAACAGCTCCAGTTCTTTTAGCTGTTTCTAGGGTTGCCACCTATGCAAACTTTTAAGGAACACTTATGAAAATATAAATGTTACAGGGCCTGCATTTATGGCAGGGCATACTTTACTACTGACTCCAGTGGAAGCCAAGTTAGGCTAATGCCAAGACCATTCCAACGCCCGCTCTATGAAACCATTTCTTTAGTCTGAACACCCTCCCCAAGTCAGACTGCCCAGCTTTCACCTTTTCAGGTGCAATTCCTTCCAAACCCCATGTCTGCCAGAAATATTTGGGGCGGAGAGAATCTCCCTCCTCCAAAAAAAGAAAGCTCGTCTAGAGAATGGGTGGGGGAACCTCAGGCTCAGGGGCAAAATGCAACCACCTTGACTTTAAGGGGTCCCTTTCCAGTTCCTGAATCCATCCCCTGGACCCATTTCTTACCCCAAGCACTGAAAGACTGATCTCAGGCCAGGTAAAGGAACAGCGATGAAGGCATGCATGCAAGGAGAGGGGACAGATCCACGGCACAGATCCATTCTCTTCCTGAATAAATACACCCCCCATCCCCAACTCAAATGCAGCTCTTCGAGCTTGTTCTAATTTTCAAAGTGGCCCCTGGGAGGAAACGGGTTCCTCACCTCTGGTTTAGATTTTCCTCAGCTCTGGATTTTCCTGCAGCCCAGAGGAGTGAGTCCCCCTGTCTTTCTTATCTCCCCGGCTTCTACATTCTTGGCAGCGAATGTCAATTTGTAAAGTGCCAAACCCTTCATCTATGCTCAGCAAATGACAGGTTATCTGGAAGGATCAACTGCTGCCGGGAAAATGGGCGATAAACATGGCTCTCCCTGCTAATTTGATGCCATTGCTACAATGTGGCCTGGTAGGCTTCCAACACGGATGACACTCCTCCTCCTGGGGGGTAGAGGAGCATTTAGTCACTTTGCTTTCCCTCATGAATAAACCTTAAACCTGCCTTGAAACATCATCTCTGTCCTGCAGGAAGAAGAGATTTTCCATATCGTCGCCTGGAAAACCTGAATGCAATGAAAGGACTCAGCTGATTTTGGGACACAGACACAGAGGAAATCTGGCATGCTCACAGGGGGGCAGAAAACAATACTGCCCTTTAATTGCATGAAGGCAGGGGGATCTGTCTCCAAAAGGCCATGGGGAAGGAAAGACAGTGCATGTGTTCGTTCCCTCTGCCCTCTTGGCACGTGAAGAATGTCTGTTAGGGATGGGCAAACAGAACCGAGTTCAGAAATTCGATTCGGTTCAGTTCAGAAATTTGGTTCGGTCGACCAAACTATTCGAATTCGGTCCGAACTCTGAACTTCTGAACAAAGTTCGGAAATTCAAACCCCATTGAACTAAATGGAATATTATCTTTTAGGGATGGGTGAACAGACCCGCGTTCGGCAATTTGGTTCGGTTCGAAAATCGAGTTCGGTTCCGTCGACCGAACTGGTTGAGTTTGGTCCGAACTCCGAAATTCTGAACCGTGTTCGCCCATCCCTAATGTCTGTTGCGTGCAGAGTGAATAGGAACCCCACTGAGAGACATTCAATTACAGGGACACGGTTTCATAATGAGAAATGAGATGAAGATCCAGAAGCGCAGCACCATGGGATTTTATGGTCTTCCCGGAGACCCTTACTATGCATTTGCTGTGATCCCAAGCCCTGCAGATCCCACGTGCGTGCATGTATGCGGTTTCCACAGGGCTCAATGTGCCCACATGAGGATCTGCACAGATTGTGTGCATGAGTGCAGCTCCACGCAGGGTCTGCAGGACTTGGGATCGGCCCCACCAACGATTCACACTGCAAGCGTGCACTGAATATTAATCCACCTTAAAAATGATTGTGTAAATGGTAAATCCTGAATAATAACCTTGAATTAATTAATTTGCATTAAAAGCCAATTTGAATTAAGTGCGCTCATGTAAAAACAGCCTTAATGTGAATTAAACCAGACAGGGACAGGGTTAGGAAGGAAAAAGTCGGAGAAGGCACTGAATCTTTAACTGAATTCAGAGTGTCCACATGGGGGATAACCCAGTTCAGCTAAATGACAGGAAGTCCCTGCGTCAACAAACTCTTTCCCTGGGCTCATAAGGAAGAAGTCTGTTTGCCAAGTAATTTAGTTCCCACCCTGACACCGATGGCTTGGAAGGGTTTCCACACCCCAAGAGCCACATCTTCCTTTCCCCATAGATGAGGGCAGCTTGGATGCGAAGGTTTCTGCCGCCTGCTGATGTTTCCCTATTGCAAACCGAACAGAGAACAACCAACGTGGGACACTCCAGTCAAATATCCTAACCAGACAGGAAGCGCACTGATTGCTTATTTCTCTCTGTCTCTTTCTCTCTCTTTACATGCAAGTTCTTGTCACCTTCTTTGTACTCGAAGGAGGGGAAGTTTGGAGAAAGCCCTTTCCCAAGATCTGTCTCCCATGTCCTCGGCCTTTCCCACTTAGAGCAGGCCTGTCTCTACAAAGTGCCCTGAATCCAGGATGATGGAGGGAGTCAATCTCTGAAACTGTGCCAGTTTCAGTTTTCATTTTCACAATGAAACTGGTTGGAGAATCCAACCTACCCTTCTCTTCTCAGCCGTAGTACAATATGGGAGTAAAAGGGTTTGACCTTTAAAGCCATAAACGGTCTCGGCCTCACATGTCTGAAAGTCCGCCTGTCCATTCATGCCCCATTGTGGCCCCTGAAATTGGCCACCATCAGATAGCCTTGTTCATACAATGAGGGCTCGCAGGGGTTGCTGTCCTGATGCTGTGAAACTCCCTTCTCCTGGAGGTTAAATTGAGCCAGAGCGTCTTCCGGAGACAGCATAAGACTTTTTTGTCTGAAAAGGCATGTGGCGGGCGGGGATAGGGGAGGCTTTGGAGGTTGGGGTAGGGGTGCGGGGAAGGGATTGGTGGTATTGGGTGGGGTTTGGGGAGGGTCATGGGATGATTGTGGTATTTTTAGGGGGTTTTGTATTTGTTTTAATGTTTTGATGGTGTCGCAAGCTGCCTTGGGGAAGGGCGGCATATAAATGTAGATAAATAAATAAATAAAATTAAAGAAAATAAGCAGACTTAAAAAGGGGGAGTTGTTCTAGAAACAGAGGAGGAGAAGCTTTAAAAAAGAAGGTGAGATTCATGGTCTTCGGAAGCACTTGAGCTTACAACAATCCTACCTTAAGTGGGAATGTCCCATTTTTGCAGCAAAATCCCACAGTTCTACTTAAGGTGGACAACATCCTGCTTTGGGAGATGGCTGCTGCCAGATGATCAGGATGCCTGTTTGTGGCTGCCACCGAGATACCCGGGTGTGGCTTCCACCAGAGTGCCAGCGCTCTCACATTACCAGGTGGCTGGTCCTCCCTGCCACACATGGGAACCACTGAATGATGTGTGTGTGTGTGTGTGTGTGTGTGTGTGAGTGCAAGCACAATCAACTGTGTGGGAGGGGGTGGAGCTTGCCAGCGCCATTTTGGGGAAATGGCTGCACATGGGCAGAATGGCCCGCGGCAGCCATTTATGTGCAGTTCTTGTTTCTGTTTTTTAAATTGAGAAGAAAAAAATCTCAACGAGAATTTTAGTTGAGATGGGGGCTTTTCTTGAGTCTCTCTCTTTCTTTGATTCTTGTCGAGAAGCTTGATCCTCAACAAGACTCGAGAAAAAAACACGAGATTGAGTTTCAGCCTTAAATGTAGTTAGATCCCGGTTTCTTTGGTTAGGTCTTGAAATCCTGAAGAACTGACTAAAAGACAAGCTACAAGAATCCCAGATTTTTATGCACACATACAGCAAGGAAGGATGCTATTTGGGACACCGGCTACTCCCTAATGAAGTCAATGGAAAGAAACCCCATTGCCTTCTAGGTCACAATCCTGTCTGGCCTTTGGACTGGCCTTTCTACACAACCCTGGTCCTAGTATCCAGATTGCAGAAAGTTACAGCTGAAGCCTGAGAACAATGGGAATCCTTGTAGCTGCAGTCAATAACAAAAGGCTTACTGGGCTAATTCCAACAGCCAGATCTAACGAGAGCAGTTGAGAGATCTCTCAGCTAAAGTTAGCAGAGTAAGAACTTCTTAACTGTAGCTCACACACATCAGTGCATCGACATCCTTGAAGAGACTGCACTCAAGGCCTCCAGATGCTAAGACATTATTAATTATTATTATTAATTATGATTTATATAGCACCAGTGGTGCACCTGGTGCTTTACAATCAATAGTTACAGACAGGTCCCTACCCCCATGGACTTACAATCTAAGAGACAAGGGATGGGGAGACAAGGGAGAAGTTGGGGCTCTTCAGTTTGGAGAAGAGACGACTGAGAGGAGATATGATAGATGTCTGTAAAATCATGAGTGGTGTGGAACTAATAAATAAGGGAGAGTTATATTTACCCTCTCAGCTAGTACTAGAACTAGTGGATACTGCATGAAACTCATGGGTGGCAAGTTTAAAACAAATAAAATAAATTATTTTTTCACTCAGCATGTAATTGGGTTGTGGAATCTACTGCCAGAGGCTGTGGTAAGGGCCAGTGCTATAGCTGAGTTTAAGAGAGGTTTGGACACGTTTCTGGAAGATCGATCCATTAGCAGCTATTAGCCAGACAGGATCAGGGAACATGGCGGGAGCTGGGGGAAAACAACAGGGAATGGATCCCCCATTGTGACCTGTTGGGTGCTTCTCCCAAACCACCGTGATTGGCCACTGATGCTGGGCTAGATGGACCATTAGTTTGACCCAGTATGGCATTTCTTATGTTCTTATGAACATCAGGAGACAAAAGAGTACATTCATGAGGTTGAGAAATTGCAGGCGCATGTGCTTCATATTGCCCGGACAAAAGGACCAGGTTCCATAAATCATAAGCAGTATTAGCCTCCTAAACTGCTACACGTGGTCATCATAAGAACTGCCATATTGGCTCGGACCAATGATCACCATCAGTTGCTTGAGGGTACAAAAAACTAGGCCTAACAAGGCCCTGTTGCTCAGAAGGTGCATCACCTGATCACCTTAGCTAATAGCAACTGGTGGAGCTATGGAGTTATCTAATCTTTCCCTCAACCCAGATCTCCCCTCCTGCTTATCCCATGCTGCTTAGACGCCAGAGGGGCCCTGATCCAACCTCCATGTGTGCAATGCTTGTGCATAAGTGCATGCGTGGCACACACTCATTGCGCACCACGCGCACGCACTGCACACTCATCCTACTGCCTGTGCGTTGCATGTGCAACCTTGGATTAGCTTTCAAGTTAGTTTTGGCCCCCTCATTTCATTGCTGCGGTGCCTTGCAGCCACGTTAGAGCTGCCCGCAGTTGCCATAGAAATCATGACTGAGATCCACAGAGGTCCCGGCCACTGAGCATCTTCTACTGGAGCCAGATGAAACTCCCTATGACCACACAGGCTCATTCCCTAACGCACGCTAACGCAGCAAGCATTTGCATTTCTCTGAGACACGTAGGAGTCAACAAACAGTTACATGTTGAGATGGGAGAGAGAATTTAATGAAAGCATTGATGATGCATCCCTGCCAGGCGTTCTGATAAATGCCCACATCTTGGAAAACATTCAAATAGAAAAGTGAAGCTCTGATGCTATTTTCCCCCCTCGAGTCATAACTTGGAAAGTCTGTGGGCAAACAGCCCGTTGCAGCATGTCCGTGTTTCTGGTAGGAATTATTTAGGACAAGTAAGAGGCACAATCCTACAAGGTGCTGGATAGCCTCTGTGCCCGCCTACTGTCACTGTGGCTGTGAGGGCACCCACAAACCTTCAGGGAGCTCTACACTCCTTGGTTCAGCTGTCCCTCCCCCCCAGCCCTCTGGCACTGCTAGGAGGGACGGGGAAAGCAGATCATCTCCTGCAGCGGGGCCCATTCCAAGCTAGCTACGCCGCAAGCAGAAAGCCTTCTGTTGAATACAATGGGCTTTTGGATCCGGCCCTTCTTGAGAATCCAAGAATGCTCTCATTTTCTAGTCGTGGCTCTCTGCTACTGAGCTGCTCTGTCACTGTGGGCAAGTCATGTCCCTGCCAGCAGGACCTGACCTGGCATGGGAACGAAGAAGAGAGCAAGGCGGGATTGGGATCCAATGAACAGAGGGAGCTGAAAACCAAGGAGTGGAAGATAAAAACTGAAGCCAAATTGCAGAGCTGGAGTCGGGGGTGCAATGTCTCAGGGCGGAGCTGACTGGTCAAGCAGAGCAAGGCAGGTGAGTGAGAGGAGGCCCACAGAGAGGTGGGAGCAGACCTGAGGTAGAGAGTTGGAAACATGTTAACACAACATGGCCTTGTTAATGTGCCAGGAACCGCCATGTTGTTGAGACATTTCCTACCTCCAATGATGGCCTTCAAGGGATTGGGGTTGTCACTAGGGTTTTGACCCAGAGAGTTGGGGCTTACAGAGGAGCCCCAATTTCTCTGGGTCAGCTGGGGCGCTCCCAGTAACTGGGGCCTCCAGGGCTGGCAGGGGGTGCCCATTATCTGGAAGGGGCTGGGCTGTAGAGACTTTCTGGTCTCCTCTCCTGCCCCTATAGCGTGTCATGGTTGTTAAGTATTTGCTTAGCACCAGCAATGTAGCAGGCACTGACCAATCATTAAGAAGAGACCAGTCCCTGTCCCAAGGGGCTTACAGTTTGGGAGATACAAGGGAGAGGAGGGGAACATTCATGACACTGAGAAGTCTAAGGGGCACAAGTTCACCAGGAGCGATGTTTTTAAGGGGCTGAGTTAGATTGGAAAGGGGCTGGACAGCTCCTTTGCCTTGCTTCCTTTATAGTGTGCCCCCCCCCCCGGACATTGTGATGTCACAGCGCTCTGTAAGGGGTAGGGTTACATCAGAAAGGGACATGGCAGACTCTTTGCCCCGCCCCGGACAACACGGCCCTGCTCACTCTGAGTGAAAACCCAAAGTGAGGTGGCAATTCTAGTGGGACCGGCCAAGGAAGGGTGTTGGAAGCCACTGGAGCACAGGGCCTGGGTTTCGGCCTGGTTGCTTTCTGTTGGCAGGACAGCACTTACCCTAATTTATGCTAAGGCTGAGATGAGAGCAAATGTTCCCATTCCAAATTTTCATCAGTCCATTTCCAAGGACTTTTTCATCGGTTTATGGGAATTTTATGACAGTTTTATGGCAGTTTTACAGCGCTTTTGGTCATTTCCAGCACAAGTTGTCATCTCCACAGCTCCCGAAGGTGCCGTTCAGCGTGTGAAAAGTATTGGAAAATGGTGAAAACAGGAAAGCTGGTACGTTTGCCCTCTCACGCGACTCCTGGCAAATGCCCTGCTTCTGTTGGAAGCAGCACTTGCTAAGATTTTTCATCTCAGGTCTAATTTACACCAGCAGAAGAGTTGGACCTGTTACGCTGTGGTGTTGCCATAATGACGACACACACCCCATAACCATGTTCCTCTTTCTCAGCCTTGCTTCATCTTTAGGGAACTTTCCCCAGCACTATTTGGAGGACAGCCCAGACAATCACCTTGGTTTCGGGAAATATCCTGCTGTTGTGTTTGGAATTCACACAGATTCACGCACAAAATGGTGGGTGGAGGGTGGATTTAAGTTGGGTTTTTACTAGAGACTCACCTTTGGTAACAAGAAATATTTCACATCTTCTTCCAACGACAGAACCTGTGGCACAGGAGATGGTTGTCAATGTCTCCTTTGTTTTAGCTGCCTCTGAACGCCTGGGTGCCATGGAGTCACGCCCACTGGAGGAGTTGGGTGTGGGGGGACTGAAGTTTATGAAGGCCCTGGCCACCTGTGCCACTCCGCTGCCCTCTGGCATTTGGCTATCCGGGGTGTCATGGGAGAGGAGCCGATTGCCTACGCTGGCCCATTTTGGACTGTTGTACGTTCGAGCCGCGAGTCAAATCAAATCAATTTGAGACTTGCTCCTGGAACCTCACCCTGCTGGCTATCTGCGCTCAGATACCACCTGATGTTTGGGGATCTTGCCATTGCATCTTCAGTCGGCAGGTGACCAGGCATTTGCTGTGGTAGTCTCCTCAGTGTGGAACTCGGTCTCTCTGGATATTCATCTCAGTTCCTCCCTCCTCACCTGAAGCACCCGAAGACTTTGTAAGCACCCAAAGACTTAAATTCTCTTGGTGCTTTCCAAAGAGCCACTGTTGGTCCCCCTGGATGTATAACCCCTCCTCCTTTACCTTCTCCTTTTAAATTGTTTTAAGATGGATCTTACAAAGTTTTAAAGTGCTTTTGTGGTGTTTTATTGTATTTAATTGTACTAACGTTGCAAAGCACCCCTAGTGCCATTTGGCAAGGGCAGAGGGAGAACACTCTAAATAAAATGTATTATTAAATAAAAAGTCAAAGATGCTCAGTTCTGGCATGGGAGCCACACAGGAGAACCCTGATGTGCAGAAAACACAGCAAGCAAGTGAGCGGCCAACAGCTGTATGCAACTTCAAGACAACGATGAGCTCACGCGCACTGATCACTTGGCAAATAGGGATGGGCGAACGCGGTTCGGAAGTTCGGAGTTCGGCCCGAACTCGGCCTGTTCGGATGACTGAATCCGAACCCGAATCCGAACACGAACTGGCCGAACCGAACTCAATTCCGAACGTCGAAATGACCGAACAGTTCGGTCAGTTCGGATCGCATTCGGATCGCGTTCGGGTGGCAAAAAAAGGTTCACTGGAAGGTCAAACGTGACAGGGAGGGGTAGTACTAGTCACTGAGGAGCAGACTTCCAGGCACCAGGGGTGGAGAGACTTGCAAGAAATGAAACTATCTGCCTCCCCCCTTCCCAACACCTTCTGAGCTAGTCACTGTTCCTGAA
>QEPC01009472.1:8060382-8075564 GCA_003113815.1 Sphenodon punctatus | reverse complement strand
TACTTATTAGATAATCCATTTAGTTCATAGCATTTAGAATAGTTAATAGCAGTTAGATTTAGTGTAGATAGATAGATATAATATTAGATTAAATAAATAAATAAAAAAAACCCATATTAAAACAAAACCAAAAAACTCCATATAAAACCAAATAAAAAACCAAAAAACAATATAAAAAACAAAAAACCCCACCCATAACAACATTTCCTGAATGGCCGAACCAAACGGCCGAACCTGAACCCGGCGAACTAACCGAACTGCCGAACCGAACGGACGAACTGAACGCAGCCGAACCGAATGGCTGAACCCAAACCGCGATCTGTTTGCCCATCCCTATTGGAAAATTGTGGAACATATAGCTCACAGATGAATGGGCAACCACTGCTGTCTATATGCAACATCTTGGATCAACGCATGGAGCACTGACAGCCCTACCAGCCACAGTCCCCCCCACCAACCATAACAGCCCAGGGCCAGAGCGGACTTGATCATCTGTCACCTCCCACATTGATTTCCAGGCTTTCTTTTGTGGGGCCATTGACATCAGTAGGAGACTTTCTCATGACTTGACCAAGCTTTAGATTAGGTTCCTAACCCATTTTTGGAAGACCGTAGCTCTCTACTGTACTAGAAGAAGTGTTGGTGAGCTCATCTAGCCTAAAGGTTTGGCCTGGAACTCAAGTTCTCCCAGGACTGCTGCCTTAACAGAGAAGTCTCTTGGCAACACTGAGGGCACAACAGATGTGGTAACCAGAAAGGAGACAATGGGTAAAAACAGGTCTGGTGGTGGCCAGCTAGCAGGCATGTCTTGGTTTGGTTTGGTTTTTTACCCACAGTCTAAAGACAGAAAGGGAAGAGGGAGGTCCAGGTGAGACTGAAAAGAAAACAGTTGTCCAGACTCGCTGTTCTGCAGCTAGATACACTTTCATCTGGGGAGATACTGGACAGTAGGGATGGGACTATTTGTATCGGATTAATCCAATAATGCCGATAACTGATGATATCGGATTAATCCAATAATACTTATAATATCTGTATCGGTATATTGTTTTTTGAACATTGCCGATTTTTCGAATCTCTAACATTGCGGCCATTTTTACAGTGGCCGCAATGTTAAAGATCTGAAAAATCGGCAATGTTCAAAAACCAATATACCGATACCGATAAATCAGATATCGCATTAATCCGATACCGATAAAACCGGTAATCGATAATACACTGATAGTCCCATCCCTACTGGACAGAGTTAGTAGCGCTTGTTGTGGAAGTTCAAAGAAGACAGATTTGAAAATGTGAATTCAGACTTCTTTGTGCTGTGGCAAAGTCTGCATTTGATTTCAGAACTCAACGTTTCTTTATTGGTGGATTCCGTCTTCCAGATTATGTAACAGTCTCATGGAAGCTGTCGCTGGTTTAGCCTGGCTTAGATGAAATATACTAGCTATAACAAAACAACAACATGTGCTGTGATCTAGGGCATGGGTGGGGAACCTTTTCCCTCCCAGAGGTCACTTTGAAAATTAGTACCAGCTCCGAGGACCGCATAAGCATTTGGGCTGGGTTGCTTAAGGGGTGCGCTCAGAAAGAGAAGGGTCCAGATCATGGGTTTGTGCCATGGATCTGTCCCCCTCTCCTTGTGTGTGTGCCTTCATCTCTGCTCCCTTCCTCTTGAGCTCAGTCTTTCAGTGCACGGCGGTAGGAACTGGATTTGGGGGGGTAGACCCAGGAACTGGAAAGGGGCCATTAAAAAAAAACAACCACCCAACCACAATTGGCCACATTTGAGTCTAAACCTGGGGTTTTCAATCCCTAACCTGAGCCAATCAAAATAATCTAACCAACGTTGACATAACCAGGGCCAGCCCTAGGCATGTACCACATGTGCGGTCACACATGGCCCCACGCCAGCCTAGGCTCTGTGCCTGGGGGTGGCAGCTTCAGTATGAATTCTCCCCCCACCCCTATGAGCAAATGTGTGGGACCCTAAGGAGTAAGTGGTGGGACTGATAAGGTGTGTATGCAAGTATGAGGACAATTGATGCAAATTATTTAAATTATGCAAATTAGGCCCTATGCCAAGACTTCATACATGGCCCCACATGGTCCTGCAAATCCTGGGGCCAGCCCTGGACATAACTGGAGATGGGAACAGAAATCAAATTAATAGAAGTCAAAGTAACTGACCTAACCAAGGCCAGAATAATCAGACACCAACTGAATGTTGCACCTCAAACCAAAACTGAAGTTAGCAAAGGGTGTGGCTCCAAATTCAAGGATTTGTCAAAGGCAACAAATACTCAAATTGAATTCACAACTTCAAAAAAACCATCTTTTTCTGAACGCCAGTAGCTGGTAACATATTCTATCCATGCCTCTTACAAAACATTTCCATTGATCTAATGACCTTTCCTTCCCTACCCTGTATTGCAAAGAGGAACCTTCAGGAGGATTGTTGGCATTACCGTTCCTCCTCACAAGCTGGTATGGGATGGATTCACAAATGAGTCACTCCATCTCCCCCTCACAGTAACCTGAGGCAGCTCCTTGTATCTAGATACAGGCAGTGGTTTAGGATGATAAACTCGCACAATGGAGAGTCTGGGTATTTTCAGACGTTACGAGATCACAGTGAACCACAGTGAATCTGCACAGGGTGAAAGTGATCCCGTAACGTCTGATGGGGGGAACGGAAGTTCCCCCCCAGATGTTCACCCCCGTGAATCACGGGGAGGAATCAGATTCACCACGTGATCGGAGGTCCTGCCCGGACCATCCCCGATCATGTGGTGAATGAGATTCCCCTCCGTGATGAAAGGGACAGTAACGTCTGTCCCCTGACCACGGCCCAGAATCCGCGGCAGGATTCTGGGCCGGGGTCAATCCCAGGAGGCGCCCACCTGTCTCTTGGTAGGTGAGTGGCCGGGACAGCATGGGGGGGCGGGGCTGTGCGGCCGCATGTTGCGCAGCGCAGCCCCGCCCCCTCCCTGGATTCCCCGCTGGGATCGGCCACCGCGTCTGTTAGCCCGTGATGCGGTGGCCCCGGTGGGGAATCAAAGGGTTGTTTCCGTGCCAGGGCCAATTGGACCCATCACGTCTGAAAATACCCAGAGTGGGTGAAACCAGACATGACGCTAACCACCCTTTAACCACCCTTGGTGGTTATTTATGCATATTGCAGGGCTGTATTGGTGCCCTATGTAGCCCTGCAACATGCATAAATAACCACCAAGGGTGGTTAAAGGGTGGTTAGCGTCATGTCTGGTTTCACCCTGTGATAGCGTATAGAGTGCATTAGCATGGAAACCCCCCCCTCCTTTTGACAGTCCAACAACAAACAGCATATCGTTCATACGGATTAAACAAAATCTGAAAATAAGCAAAGGCCTTGAGTGCAAGAAAATTGGTCTTTCCTCATGATGACAGCTTTATTTTTTCATTGGGGAAAAGAAAGATGGCCTATTTCAGCATGCATCAAGGTAGCAAAACAGCTTATTTCGTGACACATCATGGTCGAAGAATGGCTCTCTCACAATTAACCATAATATTTATTAAGCAGAAAATATCCTTGTCCCATTGAGAATAAATGATGCAACCAATGTTCTCAAATTCCATATTTATTTGCTGTAAATTCTAACTTTGAGAATGTGTTTGCCTTTGGAAAGAAATGTTTCAAAGTTAAGCGATTCACAAAAGGCATTTCCGAGCTTTGATGCTGCCTGCTGGTATCTTTTTGGCTGAAGACGTTCAAAAGAAAAGCTCCATGCAACATGTCTACTCATGGGCAGGAAAGAAAACTAAATGGGATGTCACGTGACAGGAAGGGCAACAGCAAAGCAAATGCTTGCTGTATTTCTTTTTTGAATTTTAAAAAATGTACTTAATTTTTTAAAGTAAAATTTTAAAAATGAAGTTCAAAAAAATTCATTCAGAATGAGAAACAACATATTGCATGACTATTATTGTTATTATTACTGCTACTTATTAGGGATGGTCGTTCGGAGGAAATTATGGATTTGGATTGGTTTCTGGATTTGGATCTGTAATGTCTGGATTTAATTATGGATTCATCTTGTGGTTCCGTATTTAAATCTATTAAAAATTGAAAAATAACAACAAAACTAATAAAAAATTTAACAATCATCACACATGTGCAAAATGGCCTCTGGACCGTTCCCCCTCCACACACATCCGTTCCCAAAATTTTGGGAAAGGGCAGTTGGTCTATGCATGCACAAAATGACCACTGCACATGTGCAGACTGACTAGCCGTTTCCAAAATGGCAGCAATACTGCCGCCGTCATTTCGGAAAAGCGCGCACATACGCAGAATGGTCTGGTGGCCATGTTGCACAGCTGCAATGATTTTTTTAAATGTTTTTTTAGTTTATTTTATAGATTTTAATACAAATCTGCAATGGGCATGTTGCCACTCTTGTGGTATGTTTCGGATTAATCTACAATGGCCCATTACAAGCCGTTACGGATTAATCCAAATCCATAATGCCCATCCTTACTACTTACATAACAGTTTTAATATGCAAAGTGCTTTACAATTCTTATCTAGTTGACCCTCACAGCACTCCTTTTATTGTGAGGGTCAACTAGATAAGGTCAATTTCACAGAAAATATGAAATCCTTGAGAGCTGTGAATTAAAAACAGTCTTATTCATAACCTTGGTTGGTCAGCTCCCAGGAAATGGGTAAGATCAGCAAACACCACACATTAAGCATTATTTTACTTATGCATTTACTATTCCTTACCATCCGTATAGGGAAGGTTAATTTTATATTGAACATTAGGGCTAAGAATTTGTCATGGTTATGACAAAAGTCACGTTTTTAGTTACTTTTGCCTCCTTCCATGACTTTTGAAATCTTCCCATGACTTCTGTGATTTTCCCACGTTTTTCGTAATTTCCCCCAAACTGAAGAGCAGAGTCGGCAAGAAGCTGGTGAGAAAAACATGCTCAATGATGCTAAGAAGATCCATGGTGTTTCCCTGGCACTCCAAACCCCTCCCTGGCTGTGGAGACGCAGCAAGCCGGCAAGAATAGCACACTGGGCACCACCGGGTAAAGCCACGGCCTCTCCCTGGAGCTCCAAACCCCTCCTCAGTGTTATTTCTTGTGAAGGGCGGGACTTTGGGCGTGGTCAAGTGGCGGCACGGCATGGTGTGGTGGTGGGATCAGAGGCAGAGAACGTTACCGTTGTCAGAGCTTCAAGAGGCGCCCAGGAGACGGTAGCATTTCCTCTGCCTTTATCCCCTGCTTGGGCTTACAATCTAAGCCTGGGGCTTTCAAAGGGCTTTACAATCCCTGGGTTTACAATCTAAAGCTGTTTTTAGACGTGCAGCGAGGATCAGGCGCGGGAGCGGCAAAACAGCCGCGGCACTGTTTTACACGAACCGGAAGCGGAAGTTGTGCGCGTGATCGGCAGCCGCGCATTCTTTGCCGACCATGATCGAACCGGCCTGATTTCTCTGGGGGGACATACGCGGCCGGAAAAGAATGCGCAGCTGCCAATCACGCGCACAACTTCCGCTTCCGATTCGTGTAAAACAGCGCCGCGGCTGTTTCGCGGCTCCCGCGCCCGATCCCAGCGCACGTCTAAAAACGGCCTAAGAGGTGGGGTGTGTTTTCTTCCTTCTTCTATTCTGTGCTGGGTGGGTTACAATCTGTGCTGGGGGCGTGGTTTACAATCTAATCCCTGGGTTTACAATCTAAGGGGGTGGGGGTTACAAAATACAATACTGAATACAATTTTTTTTTTTTTTTTTTTAAATTACCCATGAGTTTTCCGTGACTTTCTGCCATGACCAACTCATGACTTTTAAAGAAAATTTCCATGACAAATTTGTATCCCTATTGCTCATATACCAAAATATCTCCTGAACTGTCTTGAGGGACTGGGTAATTTAGGGTAGGTCTTACCTGTCTGTTAAAGTCCAGGCCATTTCTTTCATTTCCTGTAATGAAAAGAACAACCAAAAAAAGAATATCAGGATTGCTATTGTTATTATTAGGCCCCAGCAGACAGAATTCTAAAATTTATAATGAGAACATAGTCTCTGCCCCAACAAGTTTACAAATTGAGAAAGACACAACAACGGAGATTGGCAAACCAGGAAAGGAAATTTATGATAAGAATGAGTGGTTTCACTGGCAGTTGCTTGTACAACTGGATAGTTTCTGGAGGGACGCAATCTTTTTCTGAAATAACTGAAAAAATCCCCAAGTGATGACAAGCTAAATCATAACAGGGGTCTGATTTTCTGAAGGCCTCTCAGCATGGGCGGGGCTTGAGGGGAAAGAAGTAGGATTATAGGTGGGGAAAGTTTTATTTCCCCTTTTCAATCAAATGGAAAACCTTCCTGAAGTTCTTTCCCCCCTCCCCATCAATGGATGTTTTCTGATGATGTCAAATTGAAACAATGAGTTTTCAGTTTGTGTTTGGCAATTTTTGAAAGGGGGGGGAAGGATAGTTTTTCAGCTTCTTTTCTCCAATACCCACCCCCATTTTCCTCATTGGACTAGGAGGAGGATAAAAGGACAAATAAATAAAAAAATTCCCTTGGTTTTGATTAGAATTAAAACTTCCTCCCAAAAGAATCTACCCTGGAAAATAACTGCTATTTTCTGACCCACTCAGTGGCCTTCTGGATTAGGAAGGGAGGGCACCCAAGGTCAGGAAGAACACAAGAAGCACATACTTGGTCAAGACCAATGGTCCAACTAGTGCAGCATCCTGTCTCCAATAATGGCCACTTTGGGTTGCTTTAAAGAAGTACCCAGCAAGCCATAATGGAGTGAGCTATTCCTAGCTATTCACTCCTAGCCCAAGGCAGTTAGAGGTCTTATACTCTGTCCAAGTTGACTGAACAGCGGGCCTGGCCTCATAAACTAAAGGAAGGAAGAATGGAGAACCTGTAGAAAGGAGTTGATATTTATTTATTTTCTCATATTTTTATGCCACACCCTTCCACTCACGCACCTCGAGGTGGCTAACATCATCTTAAAATAACGAAAAAAGTATGGGAATATATGTCCACTTGTTCCAGATCGTTATTAGTAAAAGAGCCTCTGGTTAAACTGATTCAGAGGTGGGATCTAACTCCCGAAGGGATAAATATAATAGCACCAGGGTACTCCCCCACTTGCTGGAGGGGATGCGGAGAGAGAGGCACGTATTTACACTGTTGGTGGGGATGCCCAAAGGTGGAAACATTCTGGAGGAAGATATTGGTCATAATAAATGAGCAGATGGAGGTGAATCTCCCATTCCAGCCAGAAATAGCACTGCTAGGAATTTATCCCCCCAAAATCTTGAAAGCCTCACAAATCAGAATATGCCAGAAATTATGTCTGGCAGCGATACATACCATAGCTAAAACGTGGAAGCACGCTAAGGGGCTCACCAGACTGGCATGGCTGCAAAGACTATGGTATATGGTATAAATGGAGGTATAACAGCTAGCTTGGAAGATGAGTTAGATACATTTTATGAAAAATGGTCTCCATGTTGGACAATTCTGACAAGACACATAAAAATGGACAAATACACCAACACGATGTGCCTGAAGGAAATATACTAAGAAGCCCACTGGGAAAAGGGGCGAGGAGGGTGGGATAGGAATGGGAGGGAGGGGGGGGATGTGTGCATCGAGTAAAGTGGAAAGTTGAGGGTATCCACACAAGTGGTTGTATAACAGTATTGATATACCAATGTACGATATCGCAGCCGTCTAGGTACAAAACTGAAATGAGATGGCAAAAGAACGAATATTCACATTTCAATTCAATTCACAATTTATTTATCCTGCCTCTCTCAAATGACTCGAGGCGGTGATGTAAAAGGAACGTATTGTATATGTTTGTTGATACTAAAAAATATATTAAAAAAAATAAATAAAAATAACAACAAAACAATAAAACCAGTAACATTAAAATAACCCTGGTAGAAACGACGTTAAAAATTCCCAGCCCTAGCCCAACCCCCCCACCCATCACCCGTCTCCCTCGCGAAAGGCCTGGTGGAACAGCCAGGTTTTACATGGTCTACGGAAAGAGGGGAGGTCTAAGGACAGGCAGACTCCAGCAGGCTCCTAGTCGACACCCGGCAAACACGGGGGACCTGAAGGAGGATGCTCCTGGCTGACCGCAGGGGCTGATCCAGGACCCAGAGGGTGAGGATATAGGGTGGACAAAGCTGTTTATGACAGATGGAAGATATAAGGTGGCATGGGCTTGCATTGAAAGATCGATTTGAAGGAGGGGGATTCTGAGGAGGGATTGGGCACAAATACAGAATGATGCCTTCACTCTGCTTTGAGCATAAAGATGAAAAATCAGGACATGCTGTTTCAAAGTTTCCATGTAACTTAGATAGATAGATAGATATAGATAGATAGATAGATAGATAGATATTAAATTGTGAGCCACATGGCTATCACAACAAACAATAATAAGCAGCCATGTAATTTAAATTTCTGCAATTAACAAAAATAAAATAAATCATTCTCAAAACTTCACCAAAGCCCCCAAAACTGTTTGCGTTCAGTTCTGCAAATCTCCCTGCCTCAGTTTCTCAATCAACCAAATTAGGTTAAAATAACCCGCAAGGGTTTGTGAGTCACTGGCTAATTAATCACAGGCTTTGATATGCTTGGATGAAAAGTGCTACATAAGCACCTAGAGTTTATTAATTTTCCTAGAAGGCAAAGCATTAATAACGTCTGTACCTAAAACCGTACGCTGCCTCACCCAGCCCCGTCACATGCCGCCACTTTCTCCTCTGAAAATTTATTGTCGAAACCTAGAGCAATCACCTGTTGTCATTCGCACAGACAATGAACATGAGACGCTATCCAGGCACTGCTTTGTTCCTCACTGGTTTGGATTCAGCTGGACCAGAGTGTCCTGTTTGGGGCACCACGTTTTAGGAAAGCTGCAGACTGATTGGAGAGGGTTCAGAGGGCAGCAACAAACCCCTTGGTTTAGCATTAGAGCTGAAACTAATAGTCATTTTGTAATCATGGATATTAGTCACATTTTCAAATAGCCCTCCAAATATCCGAATGATATCCACATCCAATGAGGTGTTTGCATAGGAGAAAGTTCAGGTCCGGCGGCCAAATGGCCACACTCCCCGTGTGTAGTTTTATGTGGTTCCCTTTCCAGCTCTTGGATCTGGTCCCTAGATCCCATTCCTGCCCCCAAGCACCGAAAGACGGAGCTCAGGGTAAAGGAGCAGAGATGAGGGCATGGACACAAGGAGAGGGGATAGATCCATGGCACAGATCGATGATCAGGATCCACTTCCTGAGTGCATCCCTTAAGCAGCCCCAACTTCTTAGGGCTGGTTTGAAACAGCTGTTCTTTTTTTTTGCAGAACAGTTCTATGAGAACGGAACAAAAGTCAGAATTTCAGTGGGAATTTCAATTGGCCTATTGATCCTATACAGGCAGGGCCGGCCCCAGGGTTTGTGAGGCCATGTGAAAAGTCTTGGTGTGGGGGCTGAATTTGCATAATTAGGCCTCACCTAAGTATGCAAATGTGTAAATTTACATAAATGGCTCCCCATTCTCCACCCCTCCAAGCAAGCATGGAGAACCATGGCATCCCCATGCTCCCCCCACCCCGGTTTGGCACTCCTTGGCTGCCTTACCTGGCGCTCAGCTGAGCGGCCATAGACAAGCAAGACCTCCCAATGCTTCCCCCCCATCCGAGCATCTACCATCACTCCCCAGGAGTAGTTCCACTGCAGGGGCAGCCGGACGGGCAGTGAGGCAGGCACAGAGAGACTGACTGCGTCTGCTTCCTTACTGGGGAAGGGGGGTGAGCTTAGCCAGCCTGGCCTCCAGGGCCTGTTGATTCTTGCTGCCGGTGCCGCCTGTGCCTTGTGCACGCACGCGGTGCGACCGGTCCAGAGGTGCTGCTATCAAACACACAAGACACCCAAAATGCAGCCAGCCTATTAAGCACATTATGCCGTGAAAAGAGACATATATACAACTAGTTTATTTGTGCCCCCATAATCAATTCACACTGCCCCCCACCCCATAACCAGTTCATTTACGCCCCCCCACATATAATCAATTCACACTGCCCCCCACGTATAACCATTTAATTTGTGCCCCCGGGGCAGCATGAATTAATTATATTGGGGGCACAAATGAACTGGTTATGGGGTGCGGGTTTAAAGACAGTATTCCTGTTAGCAATAACTTCATTAAGAAGAGTTAGTGAAATAGCAGCCATAATAATCTCAGAACCATATGTGCAGATTTTCCAAGACAGAATAGATATTGCTTTACATCCTAAATTCCTACCTGAGATAGTATAAGTATGACAGTTGCGAGAATGTGGCCCACTGGCCCTTCTTACACAGGCCTCTCCCACCCATGAACATGCAGATTTCTGCGTGTTCATGGGTGGGAAAGCCCTGTGTGAATGACGCAGCGCGTGCGCCCATGGTGAGTGGGGGTGCGTGAGCGTGCCCACCTAACATGCATCCCCACTCGTCCCCACACACGGAGCAACCAGGGAAAATGGTGGTTACTCCGTGGGTGCGGATGAGTGGGGGGTAAGTGGGGATACGTATGTGGCCATGTGCGTGCCCTGCCCACGCACCAGCGCGCCCACGGATCCCCCCACCTGGCATAAAACAGCCTGTGAGGAGCCACTCGAAGAAGAACCAAAAGTTGCTACCTTGTAAACAAGGTTCTTCGAGATGGGTCCTAACATTCTCACAACACCCACACTTCCAGCCCCGCATGGAATTTTCTTATATTCCTAGAAAGGGTCGGAAGGAACTGTCATTCTGAGGGGGAGAGTCGGTGCTTTTTATACTAGAGGAGCTCGAGACCATCATGTGGTCTATTATTTTAATAGGGTGCACGTGCACAACCCAGTTGTGAGAATGTTGGGAGCCATCTCGAAGAACCTTCTTTACAAGGCAACAACCTTATGATCACTCACGTGGGGAGGAGTTGTTTGTAAACAAACAGCTTTATCTCCCAGTCCAATCCTGTCCTGGTGTCCCACTGGCCTCCCAATGCTTTCCCCATGCAACACTACTAGCAGGCAGAGGTAGGTGAGGGATGGGGACCGGAGCCAGGGAGGGGCTATGGCCATTTTGTGCACGTGCAGAATAGTCGTACCCCTACACCGAAACGATGGCTGTCATTTTGGTGTAGGAAAGCAGCCATTTGGTGCATGCGCAAAACGCCATCATTTCCCCCCCAGTTGGAATTCTGATCGGACCGATCAAAATGCCCAGGTCTGTCTAAAATGGAAACTGGGTGGAATTATGGTTTCAGACCTATGACTTCTTCTATGCAACCCACTGAGCTTGGAGGCACTCAGGAGATCCAGAATCTATTCCAAACTCTGCCTCAGACCCCAGGAGATTGTGGACAAGGCCTAAAGTCCAGATTTTTAGAAATGGCATAAGCGCCTAAATCCCCTCATTTTCAAAGTGGCCCCTGGGAAGGAAATGCTTCTCAACAACTTGTATAGCCATTGATTTGGGTATTCCATTTACACTGCTTTGCTTATTATGTTGGGGGAGACACTGGATAAGATTTCCCCCATTTTTAAAAGGCTGCTGTAACACAGATGGTTAACATGACCCCTGAGGGCAGAACATGGGGCAATGGCCACGATCCATGCACCACTTACTCCCAAGTAGTCCCATGAAAGCCTGTAGGGTGGGAGGATCACACCTAGGGCTGAAATAAGACTCTGTTTTGATTCCCGTGAGAATCTCATGAGAATGGAGAAATCTTATCGAGATCTCAAGAAGATCTTGCTAACGGTGTGAGAATCTCGTGAGAATCTCACTTAAAAAGAAAAAAGCAACTGGATATGCACAAAATGGCCACCGGGCAGTTCTGTGCATACACAGCCCTTTTCCAAAATGGCACCAGCAGCGTCACCACCATTTTGGAAAAGGGTATCCGTTCTGCGCAGAACAGTTGCCCTTTTCTAAAATGGCGGTGACGTTGCTGGTGCCATTTTGGAAAAGGGCTGTGCATGTGCGAATGGCCCGGTGGCTATTTTGCACATCCACAGTTCTTTTTCTTGCCCCCTCCCCCCAACGTGGAGTTGACTTCAAAAAGGAGAGAGCGAAGAGAGACACAGAGAGAGACAGACATGGGACATGAGACTTGGTGCGGGACGCGGCCCACACATGGCTCCAGTAAGTAAATCGAGAAAAAAAAAATCTCAATCGAGAACCAGGGCTTTTCTCGATTCTTGATTCTTGCAGAAACTGAGCCAAGCAACTTGATTCTCAACAAGGATTGAGAAAACAAAAAATGAGAGAGTTTCAACCCTAGTCACGGCCAACGGTAAGCAAGTGGTTTGTGGCCAACGGGTTTAAACTGCAGAAGGGTAGTTCCAAGTTTAATACTAGGAAATACTATTCCTAGGAAATTCTGTGGCGGGACTGTGAGCAGCGGGCATTATCACCCATCACATGTGGTCTCACGTCATGGCTGGGGTCAGGACCTCGGTTGGGCTGGGGATGGGAGGCGGGGCAGAACTGGGTGCCCGTTTGTGTGGCCAATTCTGCGGCCCACTCCAGCCATGGTGACAGCTCTGACAGGGGCCGGCCCACCAGCTTCCTGCACCTGCCCTGCAGTGTAGCGGTGGCAATTGCTCGCCACGCGACCGTGCGGGAATCAGGCCCCTGCAGCTTGTCTGGCTGCTCCAATGAAACTGGAATGGACATCGGGGTCATCTAGCTCAACCCTTGCGCAGAGGCACGAATCACTGTGCTGGAGCCATCCCAGACCAATAAAATTCCACAGCCTCCATCAACAACATGGCCGAGCACGCAAGCACTGCTTCTGATGGAGAGGGGAGTCACGGCCAGGGAGAAGCCTTCTCTGGCCATAACACACCCACACCCCGGCCATCAGAGCTCTCTCGGCTCCCTCCTCTCACAGCCTCCTGTCAGCTGAGAGCACGTCTCTCCTCTAACAACCACGCTAGTTGCAACTCTATGGTGCTGGCGGACCTGGATGCGGTCGAACCTAATGAATTAACCCGCACCGGCCTGCATGGTGGGCCATGATGCCTTTGGGCATCACCGTGAGTGGGGAATGCTTGGGGGAAAAATTTCTGGCAAATGTCTAATAGACAGGCAGGTGAACACCCACCTGGTGGGTGCTAATGTGGGCAATCATCTCATTTATTTTCACCCAACTTGCTTGCACGCTCATCTCCTTCCCCCCACGCCCCCTTCCACTCATTCCATGTCACCCCCATGTCAAGCCTCCCTTGCAAAGCTATGATTTTAGGGAAGCCCCCCCATCATTTGAGCCTGGCACCCATTGCCTTCCAAAGGGGCATAGGTAAAAAAAAAAAAAAAGGAGGGGGCTTGATCCTGCAGGAGACTGAGCACTGCAGCTCCGATACTGCAATGCAGGACCAGTGCTAAGACGTTTCAGTATCAGGCAGGACGAATCCCCTAACTCCTTTAGGGCAGTTTTACACACAAACTTTGCTCAAGCCAATGTGTACAGGTTGGGACTGTCCTCTGCTGCATCTTAAATAGAAGGGAAAGGGGGCCTGGAGATCAGGAGCTTCTGCCACGTGGGATGGGGCTTCCATTGGCTGCACAACATGGTAGAGACGGGGCTTTGGGAGCGAGGAACTGGGTTCCAAGAGGGATCATGGTGCGGGGGGGAGAGCCTCCAATACTGGCTCACGCTGTACTTACAGGGGTATTCCCTTCCTAGCTGCCATATCTTAATGCAGGCCCTGGAGCTGGCATCTATCAAGGCTGGGTGAAGGTTTCATCCCCAAGAGCCATGTATCAAAATCTTCCTATGGTTCAAAGCTCACGCCCATGTGCATGCACCCCAACCTCTCCTGCTTTGTGATTGGCTGGCTGAGCTAGTGCTGCTGTGATCATCAGGAGCAGCTGGGATTCAGCTGACGGGAACAGGGTGCACCAAAGCAACACACAGGCAGCAGGGGGTCCAGGACCAGCCCTGGCTGAAAGCCACACTTGAACGGCTCAAGAGTTGCATGTGGTTCCCAAGCCGCAGTATGCTCACCCCTGCTATATCTAAAACCAGCGTTGCTTTAGCTCATGCCGGTGTCTCTTTCTGAACTGGGGAGCTTTCCCGACACAGATCCAAGCCATGTGCGCACTCACAGCTCTGAACTGGTTTAAGGACAGATGTGTCCGGACAAGAGCTTTTAGTTTAGTCCATCCCCCAGGAATCTTTGGAAAGAATTTTGTGGTTATGGCAAAAGCCTTCTGCCCTGAAGTTAAAGTGAAATTTTCCCAGGGGAGAAAGGTTACATCAAACTCAGGTGTCTCTCCAGATCCCATCAGAATTGGCAGCTGCAGTCCCAACATCTGTTCCTCTCCCTTGCAAAACGCGCTAGGCAAAGAGCTACGTTTGGAGCCCAGTCTTGCCTGGCTCCAGGCTATCAGGTGAATAGCAGAAGGATAACATTTAATGGACCAGATCCTCGATGACTGCCGTGTGTGGACTGGCACAGCACCAGATTGCTGTGGAGCAGCACGGATTTGCAGCAGGAGAAGGATCTGGCTTTTTAACTTTGCCAGGTACAAAAAGAATGGAAAGCCTTTCCATTCTGCTTTAGTAAACCTAGAACCCAATGATCCCAAGCCAGGGAAGTGACTTCTTCCTTCTCTACTGACTAGCGATGCATGTCAAGTTGGGAAAGATAAAAAAATAGGGGAAAGCTGAGTGTTTTGGGGGCCAGATTTGATGGGGCACCTCATAAAGCCACATTTTGGGCTTCCCCAGCCAGGCCACCGATATAATTACTTTCTTGAAAAACCCCAAAGTACTCAAGACATGTAGCTTGTTAGTTACTAATGTTTTAATTGCCTTATGCAATTATCCCTGCAGTGTTTTGGGGTCTGACTACAAAGCCCTACAGACATCATTTCTTTAGAAAACTAGTTCTACAAATTTAATGTATTCTCAAATACGGAAGCAGCCAACCTCCCTGCATTCACTTCGTAACCAAGCCAAGTACGTGCACTTGAGACCTCGCATCTTCATGAATGTTAGACCCCTTGTCTCTCCCTCTGTTCCCCTTGTCTCTCCCTCTGTTCCCCCTTCCCTGTCTCCCCTCCCCATCTTTAGATTGTAAGCTCTCGGGCAGGGACCGTGTCTATCTTATTCTCTGT
>QEPC01009472.1:8000176-8057283 GCA_003113815.1 Sphenodon punctatus | reverse complement strand
GGAGGAAGCTCGCCTGGCCCCAAGCCTTTTAACATTTCGGCGGAATTGTAAGACCTGGCTGTTTGCCCAGGCCTTTGGGAGGGAGGGTGGGGAGGGATAATTTTAATCTCCCACCCATTTAGTTTTCTGGTTATTATGTTTCTAGCCCTGTTTTATATGATATGTTTTATATTTATATTTTAAAATGAATTTTAATGTTTGATGTTGATTATTGTGAGCCACCCCGAGCTGCACTGCAGGAGGGGGCGGGATATAAATTTGTAAAATAAATAAATAAAATAAATAAATAAATCTACACCTCCTACATTTGCTCAGTTTATATATTAATTTTATATTTTATATCTTTCTCTAGACTGCAGTACAAAGAAGAGGTCTTCAGGCACAGGAAGCTTGGTGGATCATGTTTCTGGTTTCCTCTTTTGCCGGACCAGATCTGGTACCTACTCTCAGTGCCCTCTTGGTCCCTGACACCGATTCCAAACACAACAGGGTAAAATCAGATGTGACAGCGGATTGCTGTGGTCCCATCTGGAACAATCTGGCCCAGACCTCCCCTGCACGCATGTGTAGGTGCTGCCAGATGCTGGCCCAGGATTGCCCCGGGCCAGGTCAGTGACTAGCCTGGGCTATCACCTCTGAAAACCTCTGAGGTCACAGCCTGGGCTAAGGTCTGCCCAATCAGGCTGAAGTGGGCCATGGTGTGCTCTCATGTCTGCGGTGGTCCTGCAGACACAGCCCAGATTGGGGCAGCCATGGTTGGCCGCCATAGTTGGCAGTCATTGGCTGCCATGACTGCCTGTCATGGCAGGGGCAGGGTGCTGCACAGGGTCAGCTGGCCGCACACCCGCACTTCTCCCCGGACTCCGACCGCAGGAATGTTTGTTGTGCGGCCCGGCCTGATCTGCCTTTCCGTCCTGACCCAGGCTGGGTTGCCATGACAGCACCGTCACGTCTGATTTTACCCATAGAGCACTCACATTTGCAGCACAGCACGGATAATGGTTAATCTGGCCCTGGTGCTTTGATGCCGCTTCCCTCCCGCCCACCCTCCCCGCTTGGTTCATCTCCTCCTCCCACCCCCTCATTCTGAAAGCATGAATAGCAGAAGCGATACACCGGCGACGGGGCAGGACTGACTCTCAGCAGCACGCGAGGCAAAAGCTGCATTTCCCACCCTGGCTGACCTGGCAGCCGGCAGGCCTGTGGTTGATTTGCATAGCTCTGGCACAGGCTCTGGTGCGAGTTTGCCTGGGGAGGTTTCTCTGGGGATGGGAACAGCACAACCGTTCCAGGTGGATTTAAAAAATATTTTTATTTTAAAAAAACAACAACAAAAAACTGGAGCTTTTTGTTTATCACCAAAGAGACAAACAACTTAGATGCTCATTAAAAAAAAAAAAGAAAAAGAAAGAAGTGGTGTTCTATAACCGGCACAGCCTCCATGCAACCATTTTAGCCAGGTGCAATGACTCTGCATGGAACGGTTTGCCAACGCCTAGAGTATGCTAAATTTGTGAATTTGCTTAATGAAATAAGCAAAATAGTACGTTTTTCCATGAGCCAGCTGGCGCCGCCCCCTAATTCATGACGTTGACATCCATGCAATCAGCAAATTTGCTGCCTAATTAATTAAACATACAGTGCCTACTTTATGAAATAAGAGGATTTGCTGATTTGATTAAGGGCGCAATATTTGACCTCGCTTATCAATCTCACAAATTTAGAGTAAATTTATATAGAACCACTTTAGCTTCCCCAATGGAGAACCAGGGGAATTGGGTCTCCGTGCTCCGTCAGCTTCAGCCTACCAGGGGACTGGTTAACAGTGTGGAGCCTACAAAATTGGCTGTGAAAAGTAGACACCAATCGACCTGGAATGCGATGCAGTCCCGTCAACTCAATCCATGCAGGCTACCAAGTTGCTTTCAGAAGATTCACGTTTTTTGTCTTCTACCGTCTCCCATCAAGCACCATTAATAATTCGAGTAACCCTCGGTAGGAGCACTGAGTCGCTCCGACATGTAATCTTACCCAACACAACTGATCAAAAGCCACCCTTTTGTGATGGCTGCCATCTTGTCTGAAACCGAGATTGAACTGGGAACCTTCAGAACAAAAAAAAAAAAATCAAAAAAAAAAAATCAAGGGTAGGACTCTCATCTGCTTCCTACTACAGGGCAACAAAAGCTATATCTACCATGGGTCACACCATGCATTATTAAGAAAACTCCAAGGCTGACATCACATCACCAAGCCCGTGAGTTACCGGGATAGTCGTGAGCAGCCTCTTCCAAAAGGACAGTTGGATTTGCTAATCCTAAATATGTCCTAAGAACACACGAGTCTGTCATCACCTCACTAATCAAAGCCTTCCTGACTCTGTCAAGTTAATTTAGTTTCCTTTTGCATTTACATTCTTGGCCCCTGAGGAAAGTTTGTGTGTGGCTGTGCTGCCGTTTCTCTGTTATAGAGCGAGAGCCATTACTACTAATTCCTTGGGATGTATTTACTGCCTCCCTGTTTGCCACCCAGTTAAGAACATAAGAAGTGCCATACTGGGTCAGATCAATGGTCCATCTAGCCCAGCATCCTGTCTCCGACAGTGGCCAATCACGGTGGTTTGGGAGAAGCACCCAACAGGTCACAATGGACGATCCATTCCCTGTTGTTTTCCCCCAGCTCCCGTCATATTCCCTGATCCTGTCTGGCTAATAGCTGCTAATGAACCTGTCTTCCAGAAACTTGTCCAAACCTCTTTTAAACTCAGCTATAGTACTGGCCCTTACCACAGCCTCTGGCAGTAGATTTCACAACCCAATTATACGCTGAGTGAAATTTCCTTTAATTTGTTTAAAACTTGCCACCTATGAGTTTCATGGAGTGTCCCCTAGTTCTAGTGCTAGCTGAGAGAGTAAATAACTGTCCTTTGTTTACAAGTTCCACCCCACTCATGATTTTATAGACCTCCATCATATCTCCTATCAGTCGTCTCTTCTCCAAACTGAAGAGCCCCAACCTACCAAGTCTCTCCTCATACAGGAGCCCTTCCATGCTCTTGATCATTTTTATTGCCCTTCTCTGTACCTTTTCTAGTTCAGCTATGTCTTTTTTTGAGATGGGTTGACCAGAACTGCACACAATATTTGTGTTGCCATTTCTCCGTTATTTATTTATTACATTTATTTGCTGCCCCCTCATGCCCATGTCATCTTGGGGCGGCTTACAACACCAATAAAAACAATTTAAAACATCAACACAATTAAAAAACCATCTAAAAACCACCTAAAAACCCACCACCCCTCCCCCACTATTAATCCCCCCCCTCCTCTGAAGGCCCGGGAGAACAGCCAAGTCTTACAGGCTTGGTGGAAAGCCAACAGACTTGGGGCCAGACGGGCTTCCTCCAGGAGGGAGTTCCATAATCGCGGCCTGGTCACCGAGAATGCCCTCTCCATTGTGCCACCACCCGCCTTAAGCGGGGGACCTCTAAGGCGGCGCCCCCGGTGGACTGAAGGGCGTGGAGGGTGAGGCGGTCCCTAAGGTAACTGGGGCCAAGACCATGTAGGACTTTATAGGCCAAAACCAATACCTTGAATCTGGCTCAGTACATTATAGGCAGCCAGTGCAGTGCGCGGAGCATAGGAGTGATATGCTCCCGTCGGCTCGTCCCTGTCAGGAAACGAGCCGCCGCATTCTGCACTAGTTGCAACCTCTGAGCCAGCGTCAAGGGAAGCCCCACGTACAGTGCGTTGCAGTAGTCCAGCCTCGAGGTGATGAAGTCATGGATGAGGGTGGCCAGGTCAGGTCTGGGAATGTATGGACGTAGCCTCCGCACTAGATACATGGTGTTTGAATTGGCTGGGGGCAACCTTGGAGTGCTGCTGGTATACCGGGCCCCTTCCTGTCCGGCAGCATCCCTTGCCACTCTAGCAGAGCTAGCCTTGGAGGTGGCGCTGAACTCCTCCAGGACCTTGGTCCTGGGGGACTTCAATGCCCATGCCAACGCCGGCCTCGTAGGAGCGGAGCGTGAGTTCATGGCCGCCATGGCAACCATGGACTTGTCCCAAGTGGTCAACTGCCCGACCCATGTAGGGGGGGGCACACCCTCGACCTGATTTTCTGTTCTGGCCTTGTGGTGGGTGATCCGTTAGTGGGGAATGTGAGGATCATGCCCTTGTCATGGATGGGATCATTATCTCCTACAGGCCAGCCTCTCAGCGCACCTCCTTCAGAAGGGGAATGGACCAGTTAGGTTGGTCCACCCTCGGAGGCTGATGGAACCGCAACGGTTCCAGGAGGCTCTGAGGGAGTTAACCGTAGACCCCGACGGTCATTCTGTTGATGAGCTTGTCCAGCATTGGAACATCTTGCTGGGGGAGGCAATTGACAAGGTGGTTCCGAGATGTCTTCTCCCTCCGTCTTGTCTCCGCAGGGCCCTTTGGTTTACTGAGGGGCTGCGGTGTATGAAACAGGTAGGTAGGAGACTAGAGCGATGCTGCCATCGGACTCGCTCTGAATCTGACTGACTTCTCCATAGGACCCATTTGCGGTCCTATATTGAGACTGTGAGAACAGCAAAGAAAGAGTTCTTTGCTGCCCTCATAGCGTCTGTGAAGTTGCATCCAGCGGAGCTGTTCCGGGTGGTGCAGGGGCTGGTCAGTTCGGCCTCCTTCCGCCTGGATGGGGACTTGTCCCAGGCCTGCTGTGAGGAGTTTGCTACCTACTTTGCAGACAAGATTGCTCAGATCCAGAGTAACTTTGACACCGGATTGGAAGCAGTAAGCGAGGGGCATGAGGTTATGGAGGCACCGTCTAATCGATCTTCCTGGGATGAGTTTCAAGAAGTGACGCCGGCCGATGCAGTGAATGTCCTGGGGTCTGTCAGAGCCACTAGTTGTGAATTAGATCCGTGCCCGTCCTGGTTGGTGAAAGCCTCCAGGGAGACTTTGGCGAAGGTGCTGGCGAGGGTAGTTCTGGCAACGCACACCAAACCCTCTCACGATCTCCAACAAGGGCTGCATGTATACAATTAAATAGTAATGGAGACAGAATTGAACAAGAGCCATTAGTACTAATTTCTTGGGATGTATTTACTGTCTCCCTGGTCCCCATCCAGTTAAGGGAATTAGATCAGCTCCAGTGTACAGCTAAAAGGCAGGTATTTCTTTAATTTGGAGAACTTCTCTCTCTGTCTTAAAACTTCTTGTTTATTAAAACACAACAGTTGTTGAGAAAGTTGGCTCCACAAGCTCATGCTACTGTGGGGGAGAGAAAAACTTTAGCAGGGAACTTTATTTTGCGCAGGAAACACACGCTGTAAATAATATCTTGCAACACAAAGATCTGGAAGAACATAGGCCGTTTTTAGACGAGCGCGGTGGTGCCCACGCTTGTTTTCAAAAAAGCCGGCAGCCCGTTCCACACATGACGCTGCTGCCGAATACGCGCATGCGCGGGCGATGCGCTTCCATTTCCAGCTGCGTATGACCAGCCTCGATCGCCGACCCGGTCAGTTCGCGCCCGGAAATGGATGCGCGTCGGCTGCGCATGCGCGTATTCGGCGGCAGCGTCATGTGTGGAACGGGCTGCCGGCTTTTTTAAGAAACAAGCGCAGGCGCCGCCGCGCTCGTCTAAAAACGGCCTATGGTTGGTTGTTTTTTTTCTTCCTTGAGTGCACACACATAACTGCCTACAGGGGGTAGCAGTTTACTGGGAAAGCAAAGTGATCTCTCCCTAATGTGTTGCTGACACGAACAGGGATGTAGGGTGGGAAAAGAAAGAGCTCACTCTACAGTTTGAAACTAGCCTGGAGAGAAATGTTGGGGATTGTGTGGCAGTAAAATCTGGGATTGTGACAACAGAGCTCATTTGCGGAGATAGATTATTATTATTATCATTTTATGAAGAGGATATGGGGAAATGGTCACAGGAAACAGATATTCTTGATAGAGCAATTAACAATTGCACTTGGAGAAAGAAAGAGGAACCATGTCAGAAAGAGGAAGCATGCCCGGCAGGCATTAAGCGCAGCCGTTGCAACGATCTGCACAGCAAAACATTATCCCAATGTCACTGATGGGGTTATATGAACGGCAGCAAATACAGACAAAAAAAGAGAGAGGATTGGACTCGCAGGTGTGTGATCTGCTCAGACGGCCAGGCTGAATATTGACGCTACTGCTGGTAGGGTTGCCCCTCCTGCGGGTTGATACTGAGAAATGGGATTTTAAGGGTCAAACTTTGAACAGTGGGAACCCTCGTTGCTGCTGTAACATGCTGGTTGTCGCACGATGTGCACCGCTCATGCAGCACAGGAGAAAACAATTAATAATTAAAACAAAAAGGCAACAGCTTTATAGCTATACTGCATCAGAGCCAAAGACATGATTAATAAGTAACGCCTCCTAATTACACCGACAAGCAGCTGCCGTATTAAGCCTTAGATAATAACACTGTTTTGTTTCTTATGCTGCAGTGATGATGATGCCTCAGTTGGGACGTGGGAAACGGAGGCAGGACTAGTTTGGTTTACACGGTTTGCGGGAATGCTACAAAAGGGGGAATTGTTATTTTGACGTCATTATAAACGCAGTGACTTTTGTTTATCTCCACTTGCTGGAAAGTGAAGTCAGAGCAGCAGCCTATGAACAGCATTCAGACAGGATGCAAGTGTGGTAGTAGCCGGGGGTACATTGCCCCGGGGTAGTGTGTGGCACGGACCATGCGGTACAGACGTCCCAGAATGCACCGTCACATCTGAATGCTTATCTGGGGTAAATTCCCCCCCATCCCCAAACCTCCAGGACACGCACTTGCTGCTCAATATTTCCTGATTCTTGCAAGACTGCAGACTCAGAATTGCAGCATTGTGTGTGAATGCTCCAACTAAAGGGCAGAGAGAGAAAATATTATATGGTAGCACAACTACATACCACATGCTTGAAATCGTTACAGGTCTATATAGGTTTTAGGACCAGAATGATCATGTACTCCTATCCGTCTCAGCTTGATTAAACCGCCATCTAACCTCCCATACCTAGACCTTCCATATCTGACTGGATCCTTCTTTATTCCAGACATATTTTATACTACAGGTCTGTTACCCAATCTGAACCCAGCGGGCCCTGACTGGGTTGAGCACACACTCTGCCCAAGCCCCCCCCCCCCCCCCCCCCCCCGACTCCTTATCCGCAAGAAGTCCTGCCCCCTACAGAGAGCGTCATTACGACATAGCACTCCATAAGGAGTGGGGGAGTCAGAGTGGAAAAGGGTGGGACAAATGCCTTAGCCCTGCCCCTTCCTAGATGTAACCCTACCCCTTGCAGAGGGCTATGATGTCATAGTATGGGGGGGCACCCAGATACATCGTGCTCATTCAGACCCTGGTTCAGGTTGGCCCCAAATTTCTGACCAGATTGTGACTCTTCTTTATATGCCTACTACTTTTGTGGAGGACGTAAATCATGTTTGTTAGGGGCTGATCAGCTGTCCTGTGCTAGAATCTCAGACTGGATGGGACTGGGGGGAGGGGAGAAGAGGCTGCCACACCCCTTTATGAGGTAGCCCCGCCCTGCTCATGACATCACGGTGTTTCGCAGTTGTGGGACTGCATCAGAAAGGAGATGGGAAATTCCCTCTCTCCTGCCCCCTTTTTGACATGGCCACCCCTTGCAGCCCCGATTCTCCAAGTTAGCTAATCTGGAGAAGGCAGTGCTTTCCCTGGGTCGAAACCTGGAATCACGATGCATAACTCAGGGCGCTTTCACATGCTAGCGGGGGAGGCAGGAAAACGTGCGCAACTGCAACGGCGGCATTGCAGGGATTCGTGCTGTGTGATAACATACCGATTCCCCTTTATTCCACAAAAACACATGTCCTTGCAAGAGCTCCATTTGAGGGCCCGGTAATGCAGGAGTGTTCTTGCAGGATAAAAGGGGTCTTACACACAGGCGCTAATCCCCATAATAACAGAGCTGCAATTGCAATCGAGCTAGTTTTCCTGCTTCGCCTGGTAACATGTGAAAGTGCCCTTAGAGGCGTGATAACCCGTCAAGCACCTATCAGCTCTCTGTGCCCAACCCTCCAATATGCAGAGCCCTCGCGTCAGCCCAGACAAAAAGAATGTCCCCCAAGGTGTCCAGGTAGGGGAGGTTATACTATACAATACGTCACCTGGAACAGGCCTTGGGGACCTCAGGCCCGGGGGCCAAACACAGCCCGCAGTTCATTTTTATGTGGCCCGTGGATTCAGTTCCTACCCCCAAGTTCTGAAAAACTGAGCTCAGGGTAAGGGAGCAGAGAAGAGGGCATGCACGCGAGGATCGGGGACAGATCCATGGCACAGATCCATGATCCGAATCCTTCCCATCCCAAGCGCATCCCTTTAGCGCCCGGCCCTTGAAGCGTGTTCTACTTTACAACGTGGCCCCTTGAAGCAATGGTGAACGGTCGGTCAGGAGCACTCTCTTGCGGGTGTCTCTTCTTTGTACAGCAAGGCCTGTCGGAGCCAGAGCATTTTCCGGAGGCAGGGCAAAACGTTTCTTTCTTTGGCAGGTGAGGTTAGGGAAGGGCTGAGGTGGGAGGGTTTGGGGGTGGTTTTTTTAAATGAGGTTTTGAAAATGGAGTTTTATTGTATGTGTTTTTTACGATGTAAGATGCCCTAAGGCTTAGAGGAAGGGCAGGGTAGAAATTCAAATAAAATAGAATAATAAATAAATCAACTCTACCATCTCCCCTGATACGGAAGCCACTCTCATTGCTATAAAGCGAGCGTTGCCATTTTGAGGGCAACTGACTGTCTTCAACCGTCCAGCCGTGACTGGTGACCTCTTCCAGATCCAAGTCAAACTCTAGCTTTGGTCAGCCCTCTTCCCCCACTTTTGTCCCTCTCTCTCTCCCCCCCTCCCCCAGGATGTAAAAAACCTAATCACCCTCATTTGAAATTCAAATAGGCCCTCACCTCCGCCCCTAAACCCCAACTGACTCTGAGCTGGGCATATGGAAATTCTGCCTCCACGAGACACGTCTGCACTATGGAAATCATCGGTCATATGCAAATCCTGAGCAGGCCCAATCCCCATAGCAACCAGCTGTTCCCAATTCCCATGCTATGCTGCCTGCTTGCTGCTGCCTTTATTTCTCATTGCTTTTTATTGGGGATTTGCGGGAGGGGGGGATCCTTAGTTCTGTTCTTGTTGCCTGGGATTAGGGACAAGTGAACTTTTGAAGGGTCTGGGGTCTCAGTGCTGCTCATGTGCTTTGAAAAGGAGTTTAGGGCAGGGTGCTGCCTCTTTCTCTAAAGAGCAGATCCAAGAGGGGACTGGAGAGGAACAAGCTTTCCTTCCTTCCCTGGTAAGAAAACCCTGGTTTGGAAAGCTAACTAAGAGAACAGCTGTGCATCAGCACCAGGACCCAATCCAACCAAGGGTACCCATGGGGAGGGGGTTTTGCCGCCACCCCCCCACTAGAGGAGGCCAATGGGCCAACCCTTTGGGGCTAGACTAGCTATATCCTCAAAGAGAGCATCAAGAAGTGAGAGGCTGGTACATTTACTCAGCTTCTCTGCTGGGGGACTGGAGGCCCCTTTCACCTGGGCCAGACTTAGGGGCAGGCAACATAGGCACTTGCCTAGGGCAGCAGATTTTTTTTTGGGGGGTTGGGGGCTTCTGTTCTCAGCCCGTTCCCCCACCACCACCGCTGCCACCGCAATGCCTGCAGGCTGGAGGGGAACCCCCCCCCCATCTATTTCCACCTGGAGAAGCTCCATTCCGCCCCTGAGCCCGCAACCCCTGCAAACCCGCTCTGCGGTGGTCCTGAGCACAGAGGAAGAGACTCGGCTTTTTTGCTGGGTGCTGCCATGGTCTCCTTCCCTGCCTCGGAGCTTGGGGGAAGCCTGAGTTGCCTAGGGGCACTAAAACATGCCTTTCACACAGTCCTTGTTCAAGTAGCTGTCAGCCCAAACCCGCTTCCCCCTCTCCCCCCCTCCGTTTGTGTGAAACCACCAATGTAGGCTGGCTTTAGCCAGGGCCGGCCTTACCCTAAGCGGGGCCCAGGGCGGGGAAGAAATGTGGGGCCCCATATCTTCTGCAGGTGGCCTAGGGGCACTCCCCAGCTCAGGGGGTGCTTCCCGGCCCAGGGGTGGCACGCTACCCGGGCCTGGGCTCAGGGATAGGCAGAGGGGCACTCCCCTCCGCCCATCCCCAAGCCTGAGTGGCTATTCGGATTCTGACCGGATCACTTACCTGATCTGCTGCCACCGCCGTCATCGCCTCCGCCGGCTCCGACCTGGGCCCCACGCCGGGCTCGGCCCCACCTCCCCTCTGCCTGGCACAGTCTCAGCCAGGGGAAATGAGGGAGAAAGAGGCAGACTCCCTCATTTCCTCTGGCCGAAACAGTCAGGCAGGCATCGGAGGGGGCTCCGCCTCTTCCTCACTTCCGTGGGTGGCCCCCCCATGCCTGTTAGTCTCTCGGCCAGGGGAAATGAGGGAGAGGCAGGACCTCTGCCTCTTTCTCCCGCATTTCCCCTGGCTGAGACTGTGCCAGGCAGCGGGGGTGGTGGTGTGTGTGTGTGGTGTGCGCGGAGTGTGGGAGAGGTGGGGTCTCTGCCTCTCCCTCACTCCGGCTGCCCCCACCACCTGATTTTTTTTTTTAAATTAAAAAAATCAAAGTTATCAAACTCAAACCCGCGGGGCCCCCCAAGTGCGGGGCCTTGGTTTCACCAGGTCAGGGTGCTCTCCCAGCACGTGCCCAAATACAACCACCTGTAGGGCCCCACAGAGCTTGCAAGCCCCCCCCCCCCAACTTCTGAAACCTTCCCTCCACGTTCAAGGGGCAAGGCCTGGGAGTGGGGAATCAGTATACCAAAATACTAGAGATGGGGATTTCGGTTTTGGATAGAACCGAACTAGTCTGGAAATGGCTGTTTTGGATTTTAAACCATAATCTGTACATTTTTTTCGTTCTGGCATTTCTGAGGGTTTTTTGGCATTGATTTTGGATGTCGACAAAGGGGACAATCCAGCGGCCTGCTTATGCCGACCCCGATGCGCGGCGCAAAACCAGACTCGCCCGCGGGGCCCCGTCCTATGTAACTCACCCTGTGTGGCTGTGCTGTGTGCGGCGCACCGCGCGCGCGTCCGAGCACACGCGTTTTGTCTGCGCGCCGCGCGTTGGGGTCGGTGTAAGCAGGCTGCAGGATTGTCCCCTTAGTCTGTAACTTAAACTTCAGCTTCAATGTAATATGGTTGAAAAGAACCAAAACCCCCAAAACTGAAACCAAAATTAGATCAGAAATTGAGCAAGAACCAAAACCAGGCTGCTTTTTACATGTGCGCAAAAACACGCTGCGTAAAATCTTGCTGTGTGTAACATACTGCGTGTGGGATTTAGGGCTCTTTTAGATGAGCGGTTCGCCGTTGCGCGACCCGCTCGCACGATATTTCAAAATCCCACAATGCGGGATTGCACAAGACGGAAGTAGGGGATCATGCGCATGAAAAGCCATCGCGCATTATTTGCCGACCACGAATTAAATACCTCAGACATTGAGGTATTTAATTCACATTTGACAAATGATGCGCGGCCGCCTTTCCTGCGTGTGATCTCCTACTTCCATCTTGTGTAATCCCGCATAGCGGGATTTTGAAATGTCACGCGACGGCGACCCGCTCGTCTAAAAGCGGCCTTACACGTGACATGCTGCGTGTTAAAGCCAGTTGCGCATTCTTTTAAAACTGCACATTAAATACCTCGATGTCGAGGTATTTAATTTGCGGCTTTAAAGGAATGTGCGACTGGCTTTAACGCACGAAATGTCACGTCTAAATCCCACACGTGGCATATTTACCCACAGCGTATTTTTATGCAGCGTGTTCGCCACGCACGTCTAAAAGCGGCCACAGAAAAAACAAAAAACAAAATGTCACCCATAATCCCACCCCCTACAAAATGCCAATCCCCCCCCCCCGATTTCATCCTGGATGTCAGGATTCTTTTTCCTGGGAAATTTTGGTATTTCAGTTGTCGGTACGTATGTTTTTTGGGTACTTGAACGATATCCAGGTACCGATTTGGATATCCAAAATGATACCTAAAAATATGCATTTTCCCCATCGGAACCCAATCAGGTACCCATTTCAGCTCTAGTTCTCTGCCCAGGACGGTTCACTTGGATAGCAGTGATCTGGGCTGCAAAGGCCTATGCTGTATGCTGTCCTATCCTGGCCTAGGAAGACTTCCATGTGCCATGCTTTGGCCATGTCTCCTGTGTGAGCTAATAGCTCTCTGCTTGCCTGCTGGAACAGGGTGGGGATGCGAGAGGTTCCCAGTGCCTGCAGCCATTCAGTTATTGAAAGCTGCCTTTGAAGTGCTTCCTCATTGAGTTTTTTGTTGCACATCTTTGGCTTCCCACCCCATACGATACGTATTGCAAATCAAAGGGAAGTAGCTCATCTTGGTGCAACCTGTTGGCCTGATCAGAGAAGATAAGGCAGAGGGGGAGCATGTCGACTCCCAACGAGCAGAGATGACTCCCCACAGATGTACAGACTTGTGTCAGATACAGAGGGGGCCTCTTGAGTCATAGGGGTGAAGTTGCTCTCTGCTCCCCAGTTTGGAGGAGAGAGACTAGAGGCCATGAACACGGAGGGGCCAAGCCCTTTCAGTTCCAATCAGCAATGCAGCAAGAATGTGGTGGATCCAGGCTCCGAATGCTCTCGTGGAGCCCCAGCCCGGCCTGGGAAGGCAGCCAGCTCCCCCGGAGGGGCCCGAGCCCAATTACAGACCCACCTAAGAGCGAGAGGGTGGGTCTCTGGGGTGAGGGGCCAGGCTTACCCATGAAGGCAGCAGTGTCCCAGTTTCTAGTCCCCCTGCCCCCTCCCCGGTGCGGCAACAACTGTGCCAAGAAAAAAGTTTTAAGAGTGGGTGGTTTTAAGGGGAGGTGGTGGTGCAGCAAACACGCCACCCCCACCCACTCTGAAAACTACGTTCTTGGTGGAGTCCTTTGAACCCTGCTAGGAAATTTTCAGAGTGCTGCAGGCAGGGACGGAGCTAGCCCTGCTTTCTCCCCTACCTCCTCTGCAAATTTCTTAGCAGTGCTTAGGCTGCTTGCAAAAGCCACTCCAACCCCCACCCCAGAGTCCAGGGCTTTGGCTGAATTGAACCCCTTGCTCCATGGTAGCTATGGCTCTGGTCCCAATTTTAATGAACTGAGCAGTTCCTGGCCCAGCTTGGGTCAGTTTTCCCATCCTCCAGAGGATGGTGCCGTGGGAAGAGAAGAGACTGACACTCTCAAAAGCTCCATCCCTTAATGCCGACACCCATCTCCCAGAAACTGGAGATGAAATGGGGAGTAGATTTATTATTTGTCGGTATTATTTGCATTTTCGGGTAGGCCGCGAAATACCCAAATAATACTTGTGACGAAATCACTCAGGTATTTGCCTATCCAGTTTTTCGGGTATTCCCTTTCCATTATTTTGGTTATTTCATAATCCCACCCCCCTGGGTTAGTTATTATGTTTTGGGGTCATTTTTGTTTTGTTGTGATGGGTCTAATTAGGGCTGAAATGAAATTCTGGACTGGATTCCATTTTCGATGGAATTCAGCCATTTTGGTCAATCTGGCAAAACACGAAATGCGTTCCGATTCCCGTTTCATTGGCGCAGTCGGAATGATTTTACCTGCCGGTATTTTGATCAGAATTTCGCCACCCATTGAAACTGCAGGAAAAGTTTTGATTGGTGTTCTGAAAACGCGGAAAAATTCTGTGAAAACGAAAGGGCTGTTTCGATCCAACCCTACCATGAATGTTACCAAAACGATGTAAACAAAATAACAAAAAAAAAAAACCACCTGAAAAAACCAACCCGAAATAAGTCACCAGTTTGGATACCCGACAGAACGGAAATGAGTAACACTTATAGGTGATCATCCTCTGCCATTTTGGGTTAATTCAATGGTTTTGGGGTTAATTCGATGACTTTGCTAATTTATAAAATCTTTGTTATAGTTCCTCCAGACACCTTATTCCATCACAGCGGAGGCTTCTGTCCTCAGTCCTAGGCTCTTGTAGCCATTTTTCAACACTGCTTCCCTGCTGATAATTTGATTGAAATGTCAGGGTTGTTATTTTGACAGCTCCATACGAGAGCCTGGAGCGTTACGGGAAAATGCAAGGGAGGTCCCCGACGCAACTCGGCACTGCTTATTAAAATCACATTAAGCCTCTAGAGGCTCTAGATAAACTTGGTATCCCAACATGCATGGGCCTGTGTATAAACGCAGCAATAGGCATTCGCTGTCCAGTAGGAATGGACATTCGGACTGAATTACAGATTCAGATCTGTAATTTGCGGATTCATTTCGGATTTTCCCATTGATGTCAATGGGAAAACGATCTGTAACCTGGCTGAGTCCCATCCTAGCCTAGCCTCAGGGCAGTGGCTCCAAACTCCCCCATCCCTAGGTCCCAGGGTGGTACTCGTCACCTCAGAGGGCTTGACTGAAGCACCGCCGCTGCTGCTGTGGGGGCTCTCGCAGGCTGCCTTGCCGCGGTGTGCTCCCTGCTCCAGAGCGCGTATGTGCAAAATGGCCGCCAGGGCGGTTTGGCGCACGCACAAATGGCCTCTACCCTTAACCAAAGTGACAGCAACATCAATTTGGCTGCTGCCATTTTGGTTAAGGTCAATTTTGTACGTGCACGATAAGGAGCAGGTAGGTCACAGGGAGCTGCTGGAACCCCCACAGAATTAAGCCCTCTGAGGCTGGTAAGTAGATTCCAGGTTCCCGGGAAATGGGGGTGGGGAAAAATCTGCATCTGGAACTCTCTACCTGCCCACATCCGCCTCGCCCCCTCCCTCCGTACCTTCAAATCCCTCAAGACCCACCTCTTCCGCTCTGCCCTCCCCAACTCCTCGCTCCCCTCACCCAACTCCTGCTGATACCCTCCATCCAGTACAATCTGTTACCCGAGGTCTGTGTACTCATTTCCTCTCCACATGGACCAACCAGCCATCATTCTCGATGTAACCAAGCCAAGCGTGTGCACCTGGGACCTCGCATCCTTGTGAATGTTACACTCCTTGTCTCTCCCTCTGTTCCCCTTCCTTCGTTCCCTCTCTCCCCCCGTCTCTCAGACTGTAAGCCCTAGGGCAGGGACCGTGTCTATTCAATTACTTTGTAAAGTGCCAGGTACACTGCTTGCGCTATATAAATGTTTGCTAATATCCATCACGTATTACGGAGAATACACATTAATCCGCGACTGCCTGTTTTCATACAGTTGCTGATTAATCCAAATTCGGAATGCCCATACCTACTGTCCCATAGTAACTTACAGCCTGCTAAAAACCAACCAAAGCTCTCATTAGGATCATCATCTTTCAAATGACACCCTGACCAGAGCTGAAATGAGTACCTGCAAAAAACAGGCATACCCATCCAATTTCCAGCTCTCAAATCGACTCAAAAATATTGGGTATCAATTGGTACCCAATTTCTCCCTGATGCGACCTGTGGTAAAGCTGATCCTGGGAATGAAAAGGCCAGGTGAATAGGTGGAACAAGCAGCAGCTAGTGAGAGGCTGGTAGAATGAGCAGGAAGGCTGGCGAGATAGGGTAGAATGACAAAGGAGGTAGACCTGGGAGTGGGTGGAATGACAACAAGGGAGTAGAGAGGAAGCGGTGGAATGACAGGGGAGCGGGTGGTATTTCATGAAAGTCTGAGCTGCCCCTCTAGCCTCTGCGGAGTCACTCACAGCAGCAAGTGCTACTCCTGGAAGGAAGGCTGCGCCCAAGTGGAATGGCTGCATGCAGTGGAGAACATTGCCTTGCAGTCTCTGGGTCTGGGGGCTGTTGCTTTCAGCCAGGGGCACAAATGGCCAAATGATTGTGTGTGTGTGTGTGTACGTTACTCTTCGAGGACAAGTAGCCATGGAGCAACTGGCAGCTCACATAGGCGACAACACTACAAACAGCCAGCTCCAGATCAACCGACTCCTGCGGTGCAGAGGAGGGATTCCCTCCAGGGCAATTGGAGCTTATTGCAGGAGAATGATGGCAACTTTGCAGCATCAGGCAGCAAGCCCGGGCTTGTCTCCAGAGAGGGTTTGCTCTCATTTTGCTCAGGCTGTTTACAAGTCTATGAAATTAGTGCAGCCCTCAACCCCCTCCCCCCCCGGCTCAAGGGCAAATGGACTATTAGCTGCTGGATAGGGATGGGCGAATAGATTGCGGTTCGGGTTCGGCCGTTTGGTTCGGCTCCGTTCGGTTCGGCTCTGTTCGGTTAGTTGGCCGGGTTCGGGTTCGGGTTTGGCCGTTCGGTTCGGCCATTCGGGAAATGTTGTTATGGGTGGGTTTTTTTGTTTTTTATGTTTTTTTGGTTTTTTATTGGGTTTTATATGGTTTTCTTTTGTTTTTTATTTGGTTTTTTGGTTTTTATATGGTTTTTTTAAAAATTTATTGCAAGCCTCTCCACCCCTGGTGCCTGGAAGTCTGCTTCTCAGTGACTAGTACTACCCCTCCCTGTCACGTTTGACCTTACAGTGAAACTTTTTTTGCCACCCGAACTCACCCGAACGCGATCTGAACTGACCAAACTGTTCGGTCATTTCGACATTCGGAAGGAGTTCGGTTTGGCCAGTTGGTGTTCGGAAGTTCGGTCGTCCGAACAGGCCAAGTTCGGGCCGAACTCCGAACTTCCGAACCGCGTTCGCCCATCCCTACTGCTGGACAGGACACTAGCAGCAGGTTGGCAGGAGCCAAGGGCAGCTCTTAGTTATAAACAGCAACTCTGAGGAGAGGATGCCTTTGGAGGATTTGTGCCCCACAAGTTGAGATATTTTGGAATCTCTGGCTGCAATCCTGAGCCCACTGAAGTCAATGACATAACGCCCAATGAGCCTGATTGCAAACCCTGCAGATTGTGTGCGGAGCCGCACACGGGCAGAGCCGCACACATCCCTATAGCGGGCACATTGTGCCTGCGGAAACCACCTACATGTGTGCGCAGGATCCGTGGGGTTTGGGCTCCGACTCATTGGCTTTAATGGGTGAGGACTGCATCACTCTCCTGCTAAGAGGGTGGGGAGAAGGACAAAACGTAGTTCTGGAATTCTTACGTCTTCAGATTTGCAGGACAGAGATTTGAAAATCTCTATTGTGGGGTGGTTGGTTTTTTTTAAAAAAGATTGAAAATATTAACATTTTGCATTTACTAGACCAGGGGTGGGGAATCTTTTCCCTCCGAAGGGGCCACTATGAAAATTAGTACAAGCCCAGAATGCCACACAGAGGTTGCAGGGATAGGTGCGCTCAAGAAAAGGAGGGTCCAGATCATGGATCTGTACATGGACCTGCCCTCTTTGCTTGTGTGCCTGCAGTCATCTCTGATTCCTTCCCCTGAGTGCAACCTTTCAGTGCTTGGGAGTAGGAACTGGATCCAGGGGTCAAATCCAGGAAATAGAAAGGGGCCAAATCAAAACTAGCAGCAGGCTGCATTCGGCAGTTCCCCACCCCTGCTACAGCCCGTGGGTTAAATCCAGCCCGAACCCGCTGTTTCATTTTCCTGGATCTGGCTCATGTGTCCAGTCCCTACTCTCAAGCGGTGAAAGCTCCAGGGAAGAGCCTAGGGAGGAAGGCATGCACGTAAGAATAGAGGCAGATCCATCATTTGAACCTTCCCCATCCTGAGTGCACCCCTTAAGCCCACCCGTCCCCAACTCCTATCGGCCCACAAAGCTTCTACTCAAGGCTGAAATGAGAATCAGTTGGATTCTTCCAAGAATCTCGCAAAAAGAAAAAACCAACAACTGCGCATTCGTAAACTGGTCACCGGGTCATTTCCTACATGCGCAGAACAGTCCAGTGGACATTTTGTGTATGCAGAGTTCTTTTTCTTGTTTTTCCCACCCAGCGTGGAGTTGACGGCTGCGGAAAAGGAGATGAGAAGAGCGAGAGATGATAGACGGACGAAGAATGTGAGACTCGGCGTGGGCCATGCCCTGAGCAATGATGGCTCCAGTAAGTTAGTTGAGAAAAATAAATCTCAGTCGAAAGACGGCTGAGAACCAGGGCTTTTCTCGATTCTTTCTGAAGTCAAGCTGAGAAGCTTGATTTTCGACAAGAATCAAAGGGGGTGGGGTGGGGGGGGATTCGGGGAACCAATCCCCCAAACTAGATAGAGTTTCAGCCCTACTTCGACTAACTTTCAAAGTGACCCCGCAGGAGGGAAAAGCTTCCACATCCTCATCCTAGAAAATGGAGCTCTGGGAAGTGAAAACATTTCAACTGTGTAATGGGGGGGGCGGGGGGGGGGAATCACCCATTTAGTTTTGACAAAAAGCCTCCATTTTAAACATTCTGGAATGAAAACAACTTATATATATATACACACATTTATTTGGTGTGACCAGGGTCATTGCCTGTAATACTGCAATAAAACAAAATAGTTAGTAAAAAAAACAACTTTGAATTATTTGCCTTTTAAGATGGATTTTTGTTTTCCAGCCAATGTTGCGCAGCTAAAAAACGTACTGCTTATGCCGACATTTTTCCATCATGTCTTTTAGGTCTAGCGCTTTGCTGCTCTTTAAAAACCCTATCACAAAGCTTGCCTGCTTTCTCTCCTCTCAGGTGAGGGGAATTAGACGCTTGGCTTTCACCCTTTCACTCGATTAGCTCTTCAAAAGGGGAAGGAAACCAGCCCTTCATGAATGTGGCTGTTCAAAAGCAAAATCCTCAAAACAGCGCCAGGGGGGGAATAATCTCTTTCCAGGAAGTTCAGTAAAACTGATCTTGTTATTTATTAACTGGATGCAATCTAAAGAAATTAAAAAGTTGGGCCAGGTTTTTTTTTTCCCCCTCTCCTTTCTTCAGAGGATATAAACAGGTGCAGCTGCATCTGGGCAGAACATGGCAACTCACCTTTGGATGGGTGGGTCTCTGGAAGCACATTCTGCCAAGGCAGTCTGCAGCGGCCAGGCACAGTTTCAAGGTGCTGAGATTGATTTAGAAAACCCTAAATAGTCTGGACCCCACGAATCCGAAAGACAGCTTCCTCCCCGGTTTCTCAGGGAAAGGAGGGTCAAGATTATCAAACTGGGGGTAAAAAAATCCTCCCGTGATGCTGGGCCATTGTGCCCTGCGTTGACCCTCTTTGCACTGAACCTCACCTGCACATTTGTGCAGGCACCACTCGATGTTGGCCCCGGGATTGCACCAAGCCGTGTTGGCAGCTAGCCTAAGCTCTCACCCCCAGATTATGTCCGGGTCACAGCCCAGGGTAAGGGCCGCCTGATTGGGCCAAAGCAGGGCACATGGCTAGCCATCACTGGCTGCCACAGCTGCCCATCATGGCAAGGGGTGGGGCGCTGGGGTGCAGCATGGGCTGGCCACATGTTTCTGTGTCTCCTCCCACCCTCCCCAGTGGGGCGGGCATGTTTGTTGTGCAGCCCAACACGGTCTGGACCGGGTCGGGCCACAGCCATCACCAGGGTCAGCTCCAGGGGGCCATGTGCGAAGTCTTGGTGTGGGGCCCAATTTGCATAATTAGCCCCCACCTAATTATGCAAATGTGTACATTTATATAAAATTTACTCCCTCTGGACAGGAAGGATTCCCATTCGCCACCCCTCTGAGCAGCCATAGAGAAGCATGGCCTCCCCATGCTTCTCTCTCCCCCCCTCTCCCTCCCCTCCGGTTTGACACCCCTTGCCTGCCTTACCTGGCACTCAGCCGAGCCGCCATAGACAAGCATGGCCTCCCAATGCTTCCCCCCCATCCGAGCATCTACCATCACTCCCTAGGAGTGGTTCCACTGCAGGGGCAGCCGGACGGGCAGTGAGGCAGGCACAGAGAGACTGACTGCGTCCGCTGCCTTACTGGGGAAGACGGGGTGAGCTTAGCCAGCCTGGCCACCAGGGCCTGTTGCTTCTTGCTGCCGGTTCCGCCGGTGCCTTGTGCATCTACACGGTGTGACCGGTCCAGAGGCGCTGCTATCAAACACACCAGACACCCAAAGTGCAGCTAGCTTATTAAGCACATTATGCCATGAAAAGAGACATATATAACCAGTTCAATTGTGCCCCCATAATCAATTAATGCTGCCCCCACCCCATAACCAGTTTGTTTGTGCCCACGGGGCAGCATGAATTGATTATATTGGGGGCGCAAATGAACTGGTTATGGGGTGGGGGTTTAAAGACAGTATTCCTGTTAGCAATAACTTCATTAAGAAGAGTTAGTGAAATAGCAGCCATAACAATCTCAGAACTCTATCTGCAGATTTCCCAAGATAGAATAGATATTGCTTTACATCCTAAATTCCTACCTAAGATAGTATAAGTAAGACAGTTGTGAGAATGTGGCCCTTTTTACACGGGCCTCTTCCAGCCGTGAACGCGCATGCCCCTTTTAGACAAGCACGCGGTGCGCTCGCGCTTGTTTTAAAAAATCCCGCGAGATGGGATTAGGCACGCTGCCGCCACGAGTCACGCGCATGGGAGGGGGGGACGCGCATTCTTTTCCGGCTGCAATTTGGGCCACCTCGATCGCCGACCCGGTCAAATCGCAGCCGGAAAAGAATGTGCATCCCCCTTCCCACGCGCGTGACTTGCGGCAGCGTCCCGTCTAATCCCGTCTCGTGGGAGTTTTGAAAACAAGAGTGAGCGCACCACGCGCTCGTCCAAAAGCGGCCGCGGATTTATGCATGTTCATGGGTGAGGGAGCCCTGTGTGAACGACACGGTGCACGCATGCCTAACACGCATCCCCACTCACCCCCCACTCGTCCCCACGCACTGAGCAACCGGGGAAATGGTGGCTACTCCGGGCATGCGGATGAGTGTAGAAAAGGTCTGTGCGAGTAACTCGAAGAAGAACAGAAGGTTGCTGCCTTGTAAACAAAGTTCTTCAAGATGGCTCCTAACATTCTCACAACACCCACACTTTCAGCCCCGCATGGAATTTTTTTCTTATATTCCTAGAAATATCTGGAAGGAACTGTCATCCTGAGGAGGGCGAGAGGGGTGCTTTTTATACTAGAAGAGTTCGAGACCATCACGTGGTCTATTATTTGAATAGGGTGAGCGTGCACAACCCAGTTGTGAAAATGTTGGGAGCCGTCTGGAAGAACCTTCTTTACTCATCACTCACTGGGGAGGAGTTGTTTGTAAACAAACAGCTTTATCTCCCAGTCTGATCAGTGTCACGGTGCTGCTGCTGCTGCTGCAGGTTACTAGCAGGCAGAGGCAGGTGAAGGATGGGGACCAGAGCCAGGGAGGGGAGGCAGAAATGATTGGGGGAGAAGCTGGCTGCAGCCTGCCTCCCAGCCAGGCAAGCACGGGGGGTGGGGTGGGGGGGCATGTGCGGCCGCACATGTGGCGCATGCCTGGGGCTGGCCCTGGCCATCACTTCTGTCGTCACCCTGTGTCATCAATCTGCCCCCTAGCCTGATCACGTTCATACCCTCATCTCTGCTCCCTTACCCAGAGATCAGTCTTTCAGAGCTTGGGAGGGAGGAACTGAACAGGGACCAGATTCAGCAACCAGAAAGGGGCCAAAACTAACCATAAGCAACATTTGACCTCTGGGTCTGAGGTTCTCCACCGTAGAGATTCGTCAAAGCTTAAGCATCTTTCAAAAGAAATGCAAAACTTTCTAAGTATGATGAAGCATTCGGTGGGTGGAGACTGGGTTTTTTATATACAAGTTTGTGATCATTTTTTAAATATTATATTTATTTTTACACTGTAATTTTTATTGAATAGGTGTTTTTAAGATGTTACCTGCTGAGCACCATAGGTTTAAACAAACAACACTCAGTAGCCTATTTACAGCAGAATGAGGGTTTCTGAAACACAGAGCTATCTTGACGGTTGTGATCCTAGGCTGAACAAAGTCTGCTTTGCCTTTTACGGGGAAAGATAAGGACTCACACGAAAGTGGGATAACTTTGGAGGCGGGGAAACCAAGGTTACCCTGGGTGGATCACATTGCCCATGGGCCTGGACACAAGCATCCCTTTCCCTGGGGAAACTATCTCCATTTGAATCAGGGTTAAAACAGTGGTCTGTTCCTCTGGGATAAACAAGTGCTTACAAAATCCTGCACCACAGCAACCGCAGGGCATTCACACAACTACAGAGTTGTGTGAATGCTCCAGGGCTATTGTGACACATTTCCCTGGAACACTTTAATGGGAAAACCATTTTCGCCTGGTGAAAGCTCACAGGATCAAGCTTTGCTGGTTTAGAATTGCTGGGGCAAAGTCCCTGGCAAAGTCCTTCCCCTTTTCACAAACTCTCCAGATAATTCCCTGCCAAAGCTCTAGAGCTGATCAGATACACATGTTGTGTCGAAAGACTCTCCTAACATTAAAAACAACAGGTGGGTTCCTATTTTCTGCCCTGGGGGCAGGACTATCCCCATCACCGACTAAAAGAGCAGTTACAGATTTTTCTTTTTGCTTCCTAAGTGAATTTAATCTCAGCTGGAACTGGAGGAGTTTGGAAGCGGGCCCTGCAGTTTGTCTGAAAAACATGAATGAATATTTGCAGGCTGCAAATATTCATTCATATTTTTTAGACAAACTGCAGGGCCCGCTTCCAACTCAGAACTAAAAAGGGGTGCCATTTTCGGTGCTTAACGCTGCAGCTTGCGGCTCAGTTTTATTTGACGAGAAATGTATTTTTAGCGAAAGGGGCCCCATTTAAATGTTTGGCTTTTGCTTTGGAAGCTTGAGCCCCAGGGCTGGCCTTTAGGACAGGGAAGCCTGGGGCAATGCCCCCTGGCCATGCTCTTTCTAGGGGCTCTGCTATGGCCCCTATTTTCATCAGGGAAGGCTATGGCGCATCCCACTCCCTCTCAGCGGGGCCCCAAATATGGCCACCGTTAGCAAGCGTGCAGGGCCCGAGCCCCAAAACCCCAGCTTGAGAGTGAGCCCTGGCTTGGGCCTAGGGTTGCCACCTATGTACATTTTTAAGGAACACATATGAAAAACGCATGTTGCAGGGCCTGCATTGGCACCAGGGCTTGTACGCCAATAGGATAGTTCCCTATTTATGCTGCCCCTGATGGGCTCCCCTGGGTGGTCAGAATCCATAGGTTGGTAGCAGAAACATGGAGCAGTTTGAAATTCAAGCTGCTGTATGCAGGCCCTGCAACATGTATTTTTCATAAGTGTTCCTTTAAAATTTGCATAGCTGGCAATCCTGCTTGGGCCAAAAGTGACAACCCAGAGCTCAGCAGTGAAACGGACAAGTCTGCGGCTCGGGAGTGAAACTGACAAGTGGCTCTGTTGTGGAGTGGCTCAGGGGGATCCGGTGAGCTTTTCCCTCCCCAAAGGAAGTAGGATGCCCCCTAGTGGCCTGGCCCAGCAATGTCCCACCATGGCAGGGAGGCATCACTGAACAAATGTTAAATGTACACTGTGTTGTTACCCGTTGCACTGTGGGTTTTTCTCAGCAGTTTCCCCGGATATATTCTGGATAGCAAACCCATGAGTGTGCAGAGTGGCACAATCCATGTTTGAAGTGACCAAATACAAAGCTTGCCCCTGCGTTCGACAGCAAGAACAGTGGCAAGCATCCCATATAGAGCAGGAATGGGGAAGCTTAGCTCCGCTGGGAACCAAATTCGGTCTGGAGCTAGTTTTCATTTGGCCTTTTTTACATTTCCTGGATCAAGCCCCTGGATCCAGTTCTTACCCACAAGCTCTCAAAGGCAGAGCTCAGGGTAAGGGAGCAGAGATGAGAGCATGCCCGTAAGGAACAGGGACGGATCCAGGGCACAAACCCACAACCTGGACCCTCCTCTTCCTGCGTGCATCCCGCAAAGCCTGCAGTCATTTTCAAAGTGACCTCTGGGAGGGAAAAGATTATCCACCCCTTGTGTATAGTGAGATGCTCACAGAACAGAATCTTCATTTAGCAAAGCACAGAAACTAAAGGGAGCTCTTGATTTAATGCAATCAGCTAAGGCTTCCCAGGCTTGGAACAGATTACTGCAAACTTCCGGGACATTTGCTAGAGTGATTAGGGCCAACATAACCATGAGTTCAGATCCAATTTAAAGAAGTAAACAATTGAGTGAGTTTCCAAAAGATCTTGGCTGCTTAGATGCCTATTAGGAGATGGATTCCCCTCATTTTAGGGTACGAGAGACTTGAAAAGAAATCTCTCCCTGGAGTGTTTTGGAGAGCTGAGCCGAGCCTGTAAGACATTACCCAGCTATGAATGAACTTCACTGAACTAGCTAACTTAATGGGGCTTTTCCGACTCCAATTTCCACAATCTAAATGAACGGCTAATTGAAGGCTTATTAAAGTTATTTGGCTGCGCTGAGATGATCTCATCTTTCCTGGGTCTTTGACGATTATGACAGGAAAATTGCAACAGTCCAAAAATGCTCCACTGAAAACACGATTTCAGCAGGATGTGCATTTCCTTCGCGAAGCTGGAGACTCTCTTTTCTGAGCAAGTAGAGACTGCGGCAGTTTTCTTGCTCTGTGGATTTCTCTTTAAGGGTTAACGGACGGATTTTTCCAAAGGGAGCTGCAGGCTCAGAGCCCTTTGGAAACTAGAACTCTTCTTAAGAACATAATCACTGCCCCTACTGAGTCAGGACAATGGCCCATCTAGCCTAGAAACCCGTCTGAAAGTGGTCAACACTGGAGGCTTCAGGTAAAACGTACAAAAACAGGACATATACAAATTGATCCATCCTCTACTCACTCCCAACTTCTGGAAGTTAGAAGTTACCTCTCCTGACCATCTCAGCTAACAGCCATTGATGGACTTATCTAATCCAGTTATATATGACTGGCCTTCACAACACCCTGCGGAAACATTATCCACAGATAAATTCTGCATTGCATGAAAAAAAAAGGTACTTGCCTTCTTTTTAAACCTGCTGCCTGATGCTTTGTTGTGTGACCCCCTAAGTCTTTGTATTGTGGGAGATGGTAAACAACAGCTCCCTACTTCCCTCCTCTGAAACACTCATGATTTTTCTATAGCTCTCTCTCATCCTCCCACAATCCTCTCTTTTCTAAGCTGAAGAGCGCTCATCTTTTTAACCTTTCCTTGCATGGGACAGGTTCGGCGACCTCTCGGTCACCCTTCTCTGTACCTTTTCCAGGTCTCCTATATCCTTTTTGAGTTGGGAAGACAGAGGGTGCTTTCGCACGGACAACACCCATGCCACCGCCCCGCCTCACCCCTGGGTGGGCCGTCCGTTTTAAGGTGGCCCGCCAGATGTGGAGGCAGAGCCGGCAGTGCTCCTCCGAACATCCAGAAGTGGGCATCCCAACCCTGGGGCACCGCCCAGTGGCGGGGCTGCTCTCCCTGCTTAGTGGATGGACGCTGCAGCTCCGCTTGACACAGGCAACACCATGGAGTTGTGACTGGCAGCCCAGACCATCAGGCGATCTAGCTGCAACTCTATGGTGTAGGGGAGGGGGGTGCTGCGTGGGCTGACTGTGGGCTGCGGCAGCCACTGGGTCTGTTTAACAGACAGACAGACCCAGGAGGGGTGGGGATGGGCCCCTAGACTTGCTCTGGGGGGTAAGCACCCCGGAACCATGTACAAACGCCCAGTAACAGCCTACAATCTTCGTTTCCTCTGTGTGACCCCAGAGGTAGCTCAACATTTGACTTGACCAGAGCTGGGCCACTCTGGACCCCGAAATGCTTAAATATTGCTTGACACGAGTTGTAGCTGCCAGTCTAGAACAAAACTTTAGACATCTGTGGGTTGAAACTGCTGTGGGTCGAAGCTGTCCAGATCTGCAAATCAGTAGCTTACATTCGCAATTCAGCAGTTACCGAAATAATCACGAACTAACAAGCAGACGGCATGTAACCACAAATGTAAAAATATACCCAGAGCATGAGGACTGTGTTACAGGGCAAGTGCATGACCAAGGTACAGGAAAATAGATTTGCTGACAGCTTTAAAGGAAAATTACAGGGAGAGGGAATTTGGGGGGTGTAACATAATAGACGATCAGCAGAATTGGCAGTTATGTGGGTCAGGCAAGTGGGATGGGTTAATATGAAATAATACTAACAATAAGGGTATATAAGTAGTTGGTAAAAATAAGGACGCTCCGGTTCTCTAGTCACACACACCATCTCAAGACTTCCCTGTACAGAGAGAAGCAAACAGAGAAACTGAGACCCCAGCATCCCAGAGGTTTTGACCAGGCTATTTGGTACCTGCCGTCTTTCTTCTTTCGCGTGTAGACTTGAGCGCATTGCTTTTTGGGTAGAGCGTAAGCCTAAGCAGAGGCAGGATTAATATAGAGCTGTTAGAGTGTAAGCACGTGGAGAGGCAGGATTAATAAAGAGCTATTGTCTAGAACAGCGGTCTTGTGTATTTGTGCACCTGTATGGGAGGGAAAGGAGCCGCCTAGGAGGTTTTAAGGAGAATATAAACGATCCCAACCCCAATAAGGAAGTGTCGAGGTTACAGCTAGACTCAAATCTAGATTCTGGGAACTTGAAAAAAAAAAATCTGTCTCTAAGGGACTGATCCTGAACCCACTGAAATCAGTAAAAACCTGTCCCAATATGGAGACAGACAGTAAATTGTACACTCCTTTCCACCGCAACTGTTAAATCCCAGGTGAAACAGCTAGAGGCACCTAATACTAGACACAGGGCCAGGGAATCAAGCAAAAGGGCCTAATTCAACAGCTCTTGTTCTAAGGGTTTGCAATTTGGTTTTCTTTTTTTAATTACTAAAACGAATGCAGTTTTAGTAATTAAAATACGGAAACGATAGGCCAGGCTAACGAAAACAGATAAGAACGCAGAACAAAAAGCATCCGTTTTCACTATAAAAATAAAAACCCACTGTACATGCTCACCCGTTCTTGCCAAATGGCACTGACTGGGTCGCCAGTCTGCGCATGCGCAGCAGCCATTTCCCTGACGTTTAGAAAAGGGCCACACATGCGCAGAACGGTCCAGTGACCATTTTGCACGTGCACAGTGATTTAAAAAAATATATTATTATTTCCAATAAAAACAACAAAAACAATGGAAAAACCTAAACATGAACGTTTTTGTTTATGGCTCGCCCCCCCCCCGAATTAAAGGTTTTTTTTCCTAAATGAAAATAAAAACAAAAACAAAAATGAAGACTATGCCTGGTGTGCACCCCTGTCTCGTTCAGGGAAAACTAGAGTCAAGGCGGTCCCGATACACGTTGATTGACCTCAGCAGAATGTTCATGGACACCAGGGAAGACCTGGCTGCGGAGAGTTTTGCCTAAGTAAAACCTGCTGAATTGGAGGCGAAACGCAGAGTGTCGTGGCCCTGACTGTGTTCATTGCCTTTTACCCCATTGCTACAGAGTCACCTGTGCAAGGTAAGATGCAACAAAACCAGCAAAGGTGTCCTATTAGAATTCTCTTTATTTAGTGCTTTGGATTTACATCCTGTCGTATTCTAAGAGTTCAGTGAGGGAGGCAACACTTAAAACAACATGTAAAATAGACATAATATAAAAGTGATATTGAAACCCCCTAAAACTTACTCCCTCTCCCCAGCCCCTGGACCTACATCCCCCCTACCAAACGCCTAGCCAAGCTAAATGATCTTACATTGCCTCCGTAGACTAGAGCATGCCCAATGGTAAAGAATAAGAGTTGGCTCACTGACAGCATGTTTTTCTAGTTCTGGACTGAGCCGGGATGACTGTTACTAAGAGTAGCGTTGATGAGAAATGGGAATGCTCCTTCAGAGGTTTAACATTTTGGGATGGAACAAAATAAAACCAAGGTGTCAACGTGGAAAATTTCCAAGCACCAAAGTATCGGTTCCTTCTGCACACAAACCATTTTCTGATAGAAAAATGTCATTGAAATCAACCCGCCCTGCAAAGAATTCCGGTTTTGCCAAAACACGTCCTTTGCCATGGTTAGAAAAAACAGGGTCGGCGAGAAAATTCCCCCATCATCCCTCATAGAGATCAAAGCTGACGAATAAAAGATTTCTCACCCAGATGAGAGTGCAAGTTCACTTCTCGCCCCCTGGAGAGATTCTAGAGCAACACTCGGCTCACAAGATCCCAAGAAATCCAATACGCATTAAGTCAGAGGTTCCCAAAGCTTTACTGCCTGCGTGACTCCATTTTGAAACTTAAATCTAATCCCGTAACCCCAGAGAACAAAGCACAGCAAATATTAATTAGGAACACGACCCCAACTACAGATGGCATGTTCCCGATTAGAGTCCTGACCCATAGTTTGGAAACTTCTGTGCTAAACAGAGTACAAACTGCAACTTCTAGTAATCCTCTCTCCTGCCAACTTTCCCTGCCAACACCCTGGCATGAGAAAGGGGGGTGGGGGGGGGGAGAGGAGAAGATCCATTACCTGCGTCCACCTGGTCAGGTTCATTCCGAACATCAGTGGAGTCTGCTGCCTCACTGCTCATCTTGATATCTGAAAACAAGGCACAACTGATTTTAATAGCAGGTCACCATCACCGGCACATGCGGCTTCCACTAAGCAGCCCAAATTATAATAAACCATCAGACTTTCAAATTCCCTGACTCCTCAACATCCAGCCATTAGAATATTCATAAGCTCCAACGGTGCTGTTTTCCCTCCTTTGGCTGCCGGTTTCTCCTATTTCTCTTCACTCCCCATTGGGGATAGCTTCTTGTTGGCGTGATCCATTTCCTACCTCGCTGCATGGATGTGTGGCAGACTTTGGGCAAGGGCAGTGGGCCTTTCCTTACCACCTTCCCCACCAAAGTTGGGGCAAACAAGGAGAAACTGGCTCCATCACTGATCTGCAGCTCGAATTCTAGACAGGTTTCCCCCGTAAGAAGAGGCTTTCTCTGCCTTCCCTTCTCCTGCTTTATTGGGTCAGATGATGCGTTTGGTGCCGTACAGGAGATGCAATAAAGCTCAGGGACGATAGGGATTCAGATGCAGACAAGAAAGGAGACATTTGGGAGAGAATGTCTCTCTCCTCCTTCCCTTCACAGCCTCTCCCATCCTCACCCTTGTCTCTTAACTTCTGGAAAGAAAGATTATTAAGCTCCATAGCAAAGCAATACTCCATCCAAGAGCAATCTGTCATTTGCCCCACTCCTGCTTATAGCAATAATTGAAATATTTACCCTGAAGGTAACAGAGACCACCACGTTCTACGGGCAGAGTTGTCCTAGGAGTCAATTGGCAGAAGGGTTTGGGGAGAGCTAGGCCACTTTCCACTTACTCACAGTGGTGTCCTTCTTCTTATTAAAAGAGCCAAAGTACTGAACCAATTAAAAGGAAGAGAGAGCCCTCTATTCAAATTCACACTTGCACCCCTTTGCAGAAGTCTTAACTCTTTGCAACCAAACTATAGGGAAGGGGGAGAAAGAAACCAATTCAATTTGCATAGGCTTCGAGCAGCCAACCCCCATTTGAGATTGCAATCCAATTTGCATCAGGTAACAACACTATGACAAAAGTGCAGGTTGGATGTCTGTCCTCGGTGGTTTTGGCTTGGCTAGTAAAAGGCAGGTGGAACACCCTCTTAAAGTAACATCACCTGCACGAGGCAAACAGACCTTGCAATTGTTCTATTCTGCTAAAAAATGAGGACATGTCGGTGCCGTCGTATCACGTGGCCCGGGAGGGTCCAGAGGTGGTGCTGAAGGGTTTGGAAGGCCAGACCTTGAAGGGAGACGGGGGAAATAAAAGAAATTGGGCATGTTGAGTTTCTAGAAAAGAAACCCGAGAGGGGGCATGAGAATGGCTTCAAATAAAAAGGTTGTTCTAAAAAGGACCGAGATTAATCGATCTGCATCAGTGGCAGGACAAGAGGGAATAGGCTTAAGGTACAGACAGGTAGATTTAAGCTAAATACAGTCAAGCGGATGTGGGGAACCTCGGGTCCAGCCCTAAGCAGGGGCAGCTAGGGATGGGAATTTCGGTTTCGGATAAGACCGAAAGTACCTGAAAATGGCCATTTTGGATTAATCTGAAATTTCGGTTCTTTTTCGGTTTCAGCACTATCGGATCTTTTGCATTGATTTTTCTACCAGATTTTTAACATTGCAGTTTGTCCCACATTGAAAAAACGCAATGTTAAAAATCCAGTACAAAAATCAATGCAAAAGATCCGATAGTTCCGAAACTGAAAAAGAACCGAAATTCATGAGAGCCGAAACCAAAATTGACCGAAACCAAAATTTTGCCCAGAGTCCCATCCCTAGTAGGTACCATGGCCAGGGAAGGCCCCATGGTCAGAAGGGGGGGGCCCAGTCCTGGTAGCCTTCGGTCAAACACTCCAAGAGCCCCACTGAAAACAGTTTAAAAGCGGGAAGGTAAAGGGGGAGGAAAAATATATTAAGGGGAACTACATCAAAAAGTTAATTATGGGAACAACGTTGGTGTTTGGCAAACATTCATACATAAGGGGTATGGAACTGCTCCCCGACGAAGAGAGGGTGGGACTCTTCAGTTTTGAGAGGAGACAACAGAGGGGATATGATAGAAGTCCATAAAATCATGAGTGAAGTGGAACAAGTAAATAGAGAACGGTTATTTACTCTCTCAAATAGTAATAGAACTAGGGGACACACCACGAAACTGACAGGTAGCAGATTCACAATTCAAGGCACAATTAAGTTGTGCAATTTGTTGCCAGAGGACGTGGTCAAGACTAGTAGCATCGCTAGGTTTAAGAAAGGGTTGGACACATTTCTAGAGAATCGGTCCATTAGCAGCTATTAGCCCAGTAGATTTGGGGAACATAACCTCTTACTGTCAGGAGCTGGGAGTGAACAATGGGGAATGGATCATCCCATTGTGACCTGTTGGGTAGGTCTTCTATGTGACCAAGATCGGCCACTGTCAGAGACAGGATGCTGGGCTTGATGGACTGTTGGTCTAACCCGGTATGACACGACTTATATTCTTATTCCGATGTCAGAAGCCCCTCCCCGCATTTTCACACAGGGCCCCAACTTCTGTGGCCCTGGCGCTGCCCCCACAGGCAGGGGCGGCGGGTGGGTTTTGAGGTTGGAGGGGCAGTAAGGCCGGCGGGCTATGGTGGGCGGAGCCAGGGCAATGGTAGGCGGAGCCAGGGCAACGGTAGGCGGCATAACCCAGCAGCAAGGAGTTCCAAGGGTTATTACATTACTTAATCAAGCAATTCCAGTTAGGTTAGGCAGGTTATAATCACTTCCTCTGCCAGGTTTAAAAGCAGGCAGACAACCGTAAACCTCACTTACAAGCAGTTTTAGCAAAGACACACACACACAGCAAAGGTTAAGAATACTGCTTCAGAAAGAAGGAACTTGCTGCATGTTTGTTGAAGGGGACCCCAATCCCTGCTTCAGAAGTCCTTTCTGAAGCAGTATTCTTGCCCTCTGCTGCGTGTCTGTGTGTGTTTGGGGGTGGGGGGTGGGAGGATTTCAAGGCCCATGAATCACTAGACTCACAGTTACATCACATTTCCAGCATTGTGAACACACCTAACTTCCTAAGATCGCCAGACTGTCAATTTACATCTCAGGATTTCCAAAGCACCAAATTTTCAGCATTGTGAACACACCTAACATCTTAAGATTGCCAGACTGTCAATTTACATCTCAGGATTTCAAAAGCTCAGTTTTATCAGAAGCATCACATTTGCAGCATTTAAAACTTCACATCATGACATCAAGTGAACAAAAACCACATTCCAACTCCACCCCCCCCACCAATGTGCCCCTCACTCCCCATCCCCAGCAGCCATAACTTAACCCTGGCGGCCAATGCGTGTTCACACAAACTACTTTGCAGCAGCAGGGAGCAGCAATGAAACAACGAAGGGACCATTTAAAAAAAAGAGTAGCCACACAACCAGTGGACCCACAAATTTACAAAATGTCATGCAAATACAGAACAATTGGGAGAGACCGGACTGGAAATGGGGGAGGGGTGGCTGGGGAGGTGGGTGCTGGGTGGGGGGAGGATCAGGGGAGGTGGGTGCAGGATGCGGGGTGTGTGTGTGTCAGGGAAGCTGGGTGCAGGATGGGGAGGTCAGGGAAGCTGGGTGCAGGATGGGGGGAGGTGGGTGCAGGATGGGGGGGATGGGTGGAGGGAGGGTACAGGGTGGGGGAAGGAGGGATCAGTACTCTTACCTGCTCCTGGAATTCTAGTGGTGGCGTTCCCCGGCTGCAGGCCGGGGGGGGGGGGAGAGAAGTTTAGTTTTTTTAAAAAATTGCCCACGTGTCCCCGCGGAGTCAGGACGTTCGGGCAATTAAAAAATAATAATAATAATAAAAAAACCATGTTGTTGCCTTCCCGCTCCCTCCCCCGCCCCCACTCTGAGTGACGGATGGAGGGGGGAGTGGCATTGGCAGCGGGAAGCATAGGGAAGCAGCAGCGGGAAGGCACGCTGTTCAGAGAGCTGTGAGCTCTCCGGAGTCTGGACAGTGCGCCTCCAGGCTGCATGTGTGGCTGAAGCAGGGAGGAGCATGCATGTGCACTGCTTCCTGCCTCAGTCCCTTGACCAAGCTATCTTGCCAGGGCTGTTAACGTGACCGCCCTGGTGAGATCTTCCATTGCGCCCACTGAGCGCAATGGAAAGACTAGCCCCTCCCTCCACAGCACGTCCCATACGTGCTGTGGACGGAGGAGCTCAGCCGCCCAAATCGCATTTTCCATAGAAAATGCTGTTTGGGCGGCTGAGTAGCTCAACCTTTTTGTCCCTTCGGGGACCCACTCCCAGCGTGGTGGGTCCCCGAAGGGAGAAGAACAACAGTGACAGCTACAGCAGCCTCTGCAGCAGCTCAGAGGCTGCTGTAGCTGTCATAAATGGCGCATTTTGTTTTTTTAAAAAACCATTTTGAGCAGCAGCGGTGGCCCCCGCGGCTTTGGGGGGCAGTGCCCCAAACTTCCTGTGGGGGGAGCCACCACTGCCCACAGGGGCAATGTTAGCAATGAGGGTGGATCAGAAAGTCTCTTGAAGCCTTCCAACCCTTCAATTCTAAGACCCGATCTTCCTCCAAAAGGATATTTTGCTGTTGGCTTCTACAGGAACAGGATCTAGCCTATTAACTATGGCCCTTTTTATACAGGCCACGGCACAGAGGGGTTAGTGTTCACGCCGGTCCATGTGCAGTGGGTGGGGGGAGGGTGTAGACGGCCACACACAGGCCTCCACTCATCCACACACGGAGCAATTGCCGTTTTCGCCGGCTGTTCTGTCCGTGTGCGATGGGTGGCAGTGCGCGTTCGCGGGAGCACATGCGTGTTTCCGGGACCACACACAGATGCATACCTTGTGGAATTCTGTGTTGACAGAGGCCATCAACCGTGTGGCTCCCAGGCATCTTCTCCTGAATCGCCAACAACGCAGGTCCCCGTGGTACATGGAGGAGCTGTGGCGGATGAAGGGAGAAGGGCGGCGGTCAGAGCGACGGTGGCGTCAGTCTCGTACTGAAGTTGACCGATTGTGGCATAGAGTCTGGTTACGTACCTTATGCCGTGGCAATGCGGGCAGGAAAGAAGGTTTTCTTCACTGCCCTCACTGTGTCTGCTAAGTCCCGTCCGGCAGAGCTTTTCCAGGTGGTGAGGGGGCTGGTCAGTCCGGCCTCCCTCCACCTGGATTCAGAGTTATCGAACGTTCAGCTCACTGTGACTTTATTATTATTATTACTTTATTATTAGCAAGAATTTATATAGCGCAAGCAATGTACCTGGTGCTTTACAAAGTAATTGAATAGACATGGTCCCTGCCCTAGGGCTTACAATCTGAGAGATTGGGGGGGAGTTGAAGGAAGGAACAGAGGGAGAGACAAGGGGTGTAACATTCATGAGGATGCGAGGTCCCAGGTGCATGCGCTTGGCTTGGTTACATCAAGAATGATGGCTTGTTGGTCTGTGTGGTGAGGATATGAGTACACAGACCTCAGGTAACAGATTGTACTGGATGGAGGGTATCAGCAGGAGTTAGGTGAGGGGAGTGAGGAGTCGGGGAGGGCAAAGCGGAAGAGGTTGGTCTTGAGGAGGGATCTGAAGGTACGAAGGGAGGGGGTGAGGCGGATGTGGACAGGGAGGGAGTTCCAGGCATGGGGGCAGCTAGGGAGAAGGGACGAAGGTGGTTAGGGGAGCAGGGGAGGCATGGGAGGGCAAGAGAGGGGACAGAGGAGGAACAGGGTTCACGGACTGGAGTACGGAGGGAAATTAGTGCAGAGAGGTAGGGGGGGAGCAAGGTTGTGAAGAGCTTTATAGGTGAAGACTAGGAGTTTGTGCAGGATTCGTTCAGGAAGGGGGAGCCAGTGAAGAGAGGAGAGGAGGGGCTGGACGTGGTCGAAGCGACGGACGAGGTGGATGACCCTGGCAGCAGAGTTTTGGATGGAGATAAGGGGAGAAAGGGGAGAGCGGGGGAGGTCAGTAAGAAGGAGATTCCCCCCTGGTTTTCCCCAACTCTCTCTCTCTGCCTGGGATTCCTGGGGATGTGGAGTTCTCTTAGAGTTCAATTCCTTTTGTAGCAACCTGGCAGTTTCTCTCTCTGCCCAAGAGATTCTGGCTTTCCCCAGCTACTGGTCTCTGGAGGCTGCAAGAGCTCCTAGAAGCAACCAGACCCCTCTGAACTCTCTATGAGACTGAGTGTTTTCACAGCTTTTTATACCCAGCTGCTGCCTGTCAGGGGAGAAAGGTGAGAGCAGGGGAGACCAGTGAGAAGGAGGGTACAGTAATTGAGGCAAGGTGAGAGATGACCAGGGCATGAACAAGGCAGAGGAGACAGAGAGAAAAGGGCAAACCTTAGCAATGTTATGGAGGGAGAAGCGACAGGATTTGGCAACAGAGTCGATGTAGGGTTTAAAAAGAAAGGAGTGAGTCAAAGATGAAGCCTAAGCTATGGGCTTGGGGATGGGAAGGATGGTGACCCCCCATCGATGGGGATCGACAGGGAAGAGGGAGAGGAAGGATGAGGGGGGGAAGATAAGGAGTTCAGTTTTAGCCATGTTGAGTTTGAGTTGACGTTGAGACCTCCAGGTAGAGATGTCAGAGAGACAGCTGGTGAGGCGAGCTTGAATAGAGGGAGGGAGAGAGGGAGTAGAGAGATAGAGTTGAGTGTCATCAGCATAGAGATGATATTGGAAGCCATGGGAGACAATGAGTTTGCCTAGGGACCGGGTGTAGATAGAGAAGAGGAGAGGGCCAAGGACAGAGCCTTGGGGAACACCAACCAAGAGTGGAAGGGAGGAGGAAGAGGAGTTGACAAGAGACACATTGAAGGAGCGGTCAGAGAGGTAGGAGGAGAACCAGTCAAGGACGGAGCCACGGAAACCAAGGGAGTGAAGTGAATCCAGTAAGAGTGAGTGGTCAACAGTACTGAAGGCAGCAGAGAGGTCAAGGAGGACAAGAATGGAATAGAGGTGATTAGATTTAGTCACAAGAAGATCGTTGGTGATCTTAGAGAGAGCAGTTTCAGTAGAGTGAAAGGGGTGAAAGCCAGGTTGGAGGGGGTCAAGGGAGGAGTTGGTGGAGAGGAAGTCGAGGCAGCGGGAGTAGACAACACATTCAAGAAACTTGGAAGCAAAAGGAAGGAGTGAGACAAGATGGTAGCTAGAAGGGTCAGAGGGGTCAAGAGTGGACTTTTTGAGGATAGGAGAGAGAGTGGTGTGCTTGAAGGTGGATGGGAAGGAGCCAGTAGAAAGGGAGAAGTTGATGATGTGCAGGAGGGAAGGGGTGACAGTGGGAACAATGGAGGTCAGGAGGCGGGAGGGGATGAGGTCAAGGGGGAAGTGAAAGGGTTGGAGGAGGTGAGCAAGGAGGAGATTTCTTCAAGGGAAGTGGGAGGGAAAAAGGACAGGAGAGAAGGAGGGGGAGGAGGGAGAGGGGAGGGAGTAGGAAGAGGAGATGAGTGGGAAGCGATGTCGAGGTGGATCTTGTCTATCTTGGAGGTGAAGAAAGAAGCAAGATCCTGAGCAGAAAGGGAAGAGGGAGGAGGAGGATAGGAGGGTTTGAGGAGGGAGTCAAAGGTGGAGAACAGGTGGCGAGGGTCCCCAGAACAGGACTCAATGCAGGAGGCGTAGTAATTCTGTCTAGCGAGGGAGACAGCAGAAGTAAGGGAGGAGAGACAGAATTTGAAGTGAAGGAAGTCAGCATGAGAGTGGGACTTGTTTGTAAACCTTTTTGCAGATAAAATAGCTCAAATCCACCACAGTTTTGACGCAACAGTTTCAACAGTGGGTGAGCCAAAGGCAGTTGAAGCCCCATCTTCTCCTGTTTTATGGGATGAATTTCAAGACGCAGCTGCTCTGGAAGTGTGATTGGGAGTAGGGGGGGGCCAAACCTTCTCTCCTCTGATTCTAGAAAGGCTCCGACATCTTAGCAGCAGCGTCTAAGCACTCGAGCCATTTAGTAAGGGCCCCATTGTGCTGGTAGGTAGGAACCCAGGCCAAAAATAAATACCTCCCTCAAAGAACTGTCAAAGCAGGAGACGAGGCTGACAGAACAGAAGCACAGTGGGACAGGGAGACAGTACGAGGCAGCATGCCGGGCCGTAGACTTGACTTATTTATGATCCGGCTTTCAAGTGGTGGGCATTGCTCTGTTGTCGCCGCACCCCCCCAATGAGATGCAGAGACAAAGTATTGGATCAAATCAGGCCACACTCTTTATTCAACAGTTCTCAAAGACGGTGGGTTATTGCCCACGCAATATGGGTCCAGTATGCTTAGCTAATTAACTCTTATTAACTCGGACCTGGCTGGGATGTGCTTTCCCGTGCCAGCTCCATCACAAACCAGGCTCCCCTTTGACAGCACCCTGGCTCTGGCCGAAAGGGGGAGCGTCCCAACTGTGGGCTTGAGTAAGGAGGTGAGTACCCGCTAAGTCAGCAGACCGTGCATGTACTTACTGACCGAACTGCAGTACCCCTCCCAGGGAAATAACCCCAGTGCGTACTGCCTGCGCCTGGCACTGGGTGTCACCTCCCCATCTCTTAAGGAGATGACTCCTTTCCATTCCTAACCTATTTGACCTACTATAGCATACTGGACCCCCGCTGAGTGTGACAATTATTCGTTTAATCAAATTCAGCCTGTCAATCAGATTGTTCGAATTCGTACATCTCACTGAACAAACGTTCTTCAAATTCACTTAGCCAAATCACTTTACAAATTAAAACTTATTAGCATTAGGAATTGTAGCCAATTAGAAAATCCAATCAAACCTATTTAACCTATTCTGCACTGTTGAAGGGGCGAAACAAGCGACCCTTGAATTTAGGCTAGTCGCTAAAATTCCCCTTCGGTTCCGTAAGGGCAACCAGTAAATACCACAGTGCTAGGGGTGTGGTGGGTGGGCTGCTTCCCGATCCAGCTTCACTGCCGCTCACACGCGGCCAAAGCAACTCCGCCCTGCCTAAAGAGGGCGGAGCCGGGTGGAAAAAAAGGCCAAGAATGCGGCGGCTCTGCGCACGCGCGCCCGCTGTTGCCGGGCAGATATCCCCGTGGCCGGAAGCACCAGAATGTGCTCCGCTGCTCCGCTCACTTCCGGTGTTCCCCGCATCCCATGGATGGGGGCCGGACAATTACCCCGTCGCCGCCATTGCGGCGGCGAAGGGGACTTCTCGCCGCACCCCCCCAATGAGACACAGAGACAAAGTATTGGATCAAATCAGGCCACACTCTTTATTCAACAGTTCTCAAAGACGGTGGGTTATTGCCCACGCAATATGGGTCCAGTATGCTTAGCTAATTAACTCTTATTAACTCGGACCTGGCCGGGATGTGCCTTCCCGTGCCAGCTCCATCACAAACCAGGCTCCCCTTCGACAGCACCCTGGCTCTGGCCGAAAGGGGGAGCGTCCCAACTGTGGGCTTGAGTAAGGAGGTGAGTACCCGCTAAGTCAGCAGACCGTGCATGTACTTACTGACCGAACTGCAGTACCCCTCCCAGGGAAATAACCCCAGTGCGTACTGCCTGCGCCTGGCACTGGGTGTCACCTCCCCATCTCTTAAGGAGATGACTCCTTTCCATTCCTAACCTATTTGACCTACTATAGCATACTGGACCCCCGCTGAGTGTGACAATTATTCGTTTAATCAAATTCAGCCTGTCAATCAGATTGTTCGAATTCGTACATCTCACTGAACAAACGTTCTTCAAATTCACTTAGCCAAATCACTTTACAAATTAAAACTTATTAGCATTAGGAATTGTAGCCAATTAGAAAATCCAATCAAACCTATTTAACCTATTCTGCACTGTTGAAGGGGCGAAACAAGCGACCCTTGAATTTAGGCTAGTCGCTAAAATTCCCCTTCGGTTCCGTAAGGGCAACCAGTAAATACCACAGTGCTAGGGGTGTGGTGGGTGGGCTGCTTCCCGATCCAGCTTGCACTGCCGCTCACATGCGGCCAAAGCAACTCCGCCCTGCCTAAAGAGGGCGGAGCCGGGTGGAAAAAACGGCCCGGAATGCGGCGGCTCTGCGCACGCGCGCCCGCAGTTGCCAGGCAGATATCCTTGCGGCCGGAAGCACCCGAATGTGCTCCGCCGCTCTGCTCACTTCCGGTGTTCCCCGCATCCCATGGATGGGGGCCGGACAATTACCCCGTCGCCGCCATTGCGGCGGCGAAGGGGACTTGTCGCCGCACCCCCCCAATGAGACACAGAGACAAAGTATTGGATCAAATCAGGCCACACTCTTTATTCAACAGTTCTCAAAGACGGTGGGTTATTGCCCACGCAATATGGGTCCAGTATGCTTAGCTAATTAACTCTTATTAACTCGGACCTGGCCGGGATGTGCCTTCCCGTGCCAGCTCCATCACAAACCAGGCTCCCCTTCGACAGCACCCTGGCTCTGGCCGAAAGGGGGAGCGTCCCAACTGTGGGCTTGAGTAAGGAGGTGAGTACCCGCTAAGTCAGCAGACCGTGCATGTACTTACTGACCGAACTGCAGTACCCCTCCCAGGGAAATAACCCCAGTGTGTACTGCCTGCGCCTGGCACTGGGTGTCACCTCCCCATCTCTTAAGGAGATGACTCCTTTCCATTCCTAACCTATTTGACCTACTATAGCATACTGGACCCCCGCTGAGTGTGACAATTATTCGTTTAATCAAATTCAGCCTGTCAATCAGATTGTTCGAATTCGTACATCTCACTGAACAAACGTTCTTCAAATTCACTTAGCCAAATCACTTTTCAAATTAAAACTTATTAGCATTAGTAATTGTAGCCAATTGGAAAATCCAATCAAACCTATTTAACCTATTCTGCACTGTTGAAGGGGCAAAACAAGCGACCCTTGAATTTAGGCTAGTCGCTAAAATTCCCCTTCGGCTCCGTAAGGGCAACCAGTAAATACCACAGTGCTAGAGGTGTGGTGGGTGGGCTGCTTCACCGATCCAGCTTGCACTGCCGCTCACATGCAGCCAAAGCGACTCCGCCCTGCCTAAAGAGGGCGGAGCCGGGTGGAAAAAACGGCCAAGAATGCGGCGGCTCTGCGCACGCGCGCCCGCTGTTGCCGGGCAGATATCCCCGTGGCCGGAAGCACCAGAATGTGCTCCGCTGCTCCGCTCACTTCCGGTGTTCCCCGCATCCCATGGATGGGGGCCGGACAATTACCCCGTCGCCGCCATTACGGCGGCGAAGGGGACGTGTCTGAGATCGCTATGCCGCAAGATCTGACCTCCCACTGCTCCCACGATGAGCGAGGGAGGAATCACGCTCTCTCCTTTACTAACGAGACACACCAAGAGATAATGTGGACAGATTGACAGCTGTGCAATGCCAAAAACACCCAGAGCTGACATGGAGGGGGTTATTATTTATCGAGCTCCAGTAACGTGCCTGGAACTGAATGGTTGTGATAAGAGACAGGTCCCTGCCCCAAGAGGCTTCCAGTCTAGAATGGACAAAGGGAGTGCAACAAAGGGGAGGGGCCCATAGGGCGGGGCTGGTATAATTTGTGAAGCTGCAGGTGTATGCACTAGGGATGTGCAGTGCAGCGGATATCTGTATCTGTATTTAATCTAATACGATCCAGAGCGCTCTGTACCTGTATTTAGTTTAATGAGGTCTGGACTGCTCTGTATCTGTATTTAGTGTAATGAGAGCCAGACTGCTCTGTATCTGTATCTCATTTTAGCAATGCACAATAGACATTTTTTGACACTGGTGCCTCCCTCAGTAAAGCAAGGTGACTGGTCATTTTCAAAGGATTCCAGAGTTCTCCCTCAATTGTTTCACTCCTCCTGTGTGCCATGATCTGTATTCATTAGGGATGGGTGTCCGTAACTAGTACACATAACAAGCAGTTACGGGTTAATCCGTGTCAGTCCATAGGCCACAGGAGTGTTTCAGTTTGGTTTAAAATCTATTAAATTAAAAATAAATTAAATTAAAATTTATTTATTTATTTATTTTGTTTATTTAATAAATGTATATTATTAAATATAATCATATATTATTATATATAATAATATATATAATAATATATCCTGCCATGCATTTTAAAAATCCCATGCATGTGCAAAGTGGCCTCTGGACCATTCTGCGCATGCTCAGTCTTTTTTAAAATGGTGGTTTTTGGAAAAGGGCATCCAAATGGTCTCGTGGCCATTTTGCATGTGTGGGGTTATTTCTTCACTCTTTCATTTTTTATTTTTTCATTTTTTATTGAATATGGATCCATAATACAGATCCATAATTAAAGATCCGGATCTGTAATTCCCTCCGGTCGCCCATACCTATTAATACAGATGGAGGACGCGTTCCCACGTTGTCCAGCATGCAGGATTTGCTTCCGGGAAAGAATCTGAAAGGCAAACCCTGTGCGGGGTTTGTCACGTGGGAAGCCCTCCTCCGCACATCTGCAGAGTAGGGAAATCCAGCTCTGCCATCTTACACAGGATCGCTGGCAAAAACGTGTGGGGTGTGTCTGTGTGCACGTTTCCCCACGTGACAAACCCCGCGAGTATTCTTAGCTGCCCTCTTCCCCTCGCTAAGCAGCCTGACGAAACCAGAGATTGCCCAGGATGGCATTCGTGACCGTCACTCACGCTGCCAGACGGGACGGACAGGTCACGGAAGAGATGGAGACAAAAGAGTTCAGGTGAGCTCTTTCATGGACCCTTCCTCAGACATGGAACAAGTCAGAACCAGTTTTAAAATGTTCTGACTTCCCATATGCCTGAGGACAGGCCCTGTGTGGTCTGAAAGTTTGCATACTCTCTCCAACAGCATAAAAGATCTCCTGATTTCATGGGAGGAAGGGGACATATCCGCCACAAATTTCCTTGCCCTGCAATTCTAGAGATATGGGGGTGGAGCTTATGTGGGTCAGCATCCTCTCCATAATTTCCCCCAAATTTATTCTCGTGCACTTGAACTACTTTGTCTCTGTCTCTTATATCTGGGATCAACACGGCAACCACTGTCTCCGCCCCTCCCCCAATCGCCAAAGGACTCACTCATCTTTTTTCTGCCATGCTTCTCAAAAGACCTAGCAAACTCCAGCTTAATTAAGCCTCATGCTCTTCTTGGGAAAGAGGAAAGGAGATACAAGGAGCTCTACATTTGCCCATGAAATGCAGCGGCTTCTGGGGTGGAACACGCCAGCTGTTTGACAGCACAGCGAACATGCTTGGGAGTGTTTGCAATATAAAGAGACAAGACAAAGAGTACAAGAGGAAACAGGGGCAGGGAGGTGAAGTGACCTGCCCAAGGTCACAGAGCACATCAAGGGCAGAGCCATGTATTCCAAGTCTAGTCCTCCATGAGTCTAGGGGTGGACAATAGGGATGTGCGAATGCGGTTCAGATGTTCGGACTTTGGGCCGAACTCGGCCTGTTCGGATGACCGAACCGAACGTCCGAATGGCCGAACAGTTTGGTAAAGTTCGGATGAGTTCAGGGATGGGAAAAACATGACTTTGGGCAGGAAAAATGTGTCTGGAAGGAGGATGCAGCTGAGGAGCAGACTTTTTGGCACCAGGGGTGGAGACCAGGGGTGGTTTCAGGGCCAAATGATACTGATACTGACAACAACAAAAAATTGATTTCGATATCTGTATCGATAGCGCTATTTTTGGCTGTTCGGCCGCATTCAGCCGAACCGAACTCCGCCAAACCGAACCACCGAACCCGAACTCGGGTTTTGAACCGAACGTCTGAACATCCAAACTGCGTTCTGTTTGCACATCCCTAGTGGGCAACCTTTCCCCTCCCAGGGGCTAATTTGAAAATTAGTACAAGCTGTGAGGGCCACATTTGGGGCAGGGATGCAGTCATGAAGAGGAGGATCCAAAAGATCATGGATCTGTCCCCTGGTTCTGACCCCTATTTTGCCTGCGGGTCCTCATCTCCACTCCCTTCCCCCGAGCTCCGTGTTTCACTGCTTGTTGTGGGCAGGAACTGGATCCAGGGGCTGGAAAGGGACCCCATAAAAACGACTTGTGGGCTGCATTTGGCCCCTGGGCCTTAGGTTCCCCCCCCTGCTCTGTACTATCCTACACCTATCTGGGCCTTAGCGCATTTTCAACAGCTAAGAAGAGGATTAAGATCTCCCAGTTTAGTTCCACCGACATTTTTAAATTACTCCTGATTTACACACCAGCATGAGAAGATGCTCAAGCACGCGGTACAGGCCAGGTTCTTGGGCTGGGTCTGGGAACATCGTTAGCAGCTGCCCTTCTCCGAGAAATAACGTAAACCAGATGAGAGCGTGACCCAGGTGCGGCTAACAAGACACAAGGTTGCCCTCCGCTAAATGAGGCATCTCTTTATTGGCAGCTTACGAAGCCTGCCAATAAATGAGGGAAGTCTAGCTTGGATGATAAAACAGACCTCGATGAACAGCAATGGACAATCAATTACTCCCCTCCCACCTCCCCATCAAAAATAAGTCTGCTGCCAGGATGAAAGGCCGTCAAAACTCATAATCGCCTTATGCTTTGGGGTTTGGACGCTCCAGCTTTGTTAGGAACAAGACTGATACAGAGCAAGCGCTGTGTTCAAGCTCTGTGGGAAACAACGTTTGTGTTTTAATCAGACAGTGTCCTCTGGCAGGTTTAAACTGAGGGTGCCACCACGGAACTCCTCCCTTGCACCACCGAGCAATTCACCAGGGAGGGCGGAGTGCAGGGGCCCCACTCTCTCCAAAGAGCCCCACACACAACCATGTCTAGGGCCCTGGAAAGGATGCCCCTGAGGGGGCAGGCAGGGCCATGGGATCACCAGGGGCTCCACATTTTATCTTTGCTCTGGACCCTGCAAATTCCAAGGCTGGTCCTGGCCCTCCAAGGCCCCCCACTTCCCGATACTCCCCCAAGCATGCGAAGGGACAGGTCTGTTCCCCTCTCCTGGATCTTCTCCTTCTCCCGCTCTGGCTCCGTTAGGGGGAGCAGCAGTGACAAGGTGGGAGACAGAACACACAGTCAGCATCCCCTCTGCCCGACTAGGGCTAAAACGGGTACTTCATTTAGTACCTATGGGGGATACCTGCATTTTGGCGTCCCGGATACTGATTAGGGCTGTAGCGGAATGTCGCAGCGGTAGCTATTTCCGCCAGAAACAGCGTTTCCGCAATTAGTGGTACGGCTTGGCAGAGGCTTTCATTCCGCTAGTTTCATTCCGCTACTTCCACAGGCTTCGCAAAATAGCGGAAACATGCAATTTTCTCTACTTCCTCCATTCCGTCAGCGCCACAAAATAGCAGAACAGCGGTTTTCCAACAGTTTCCGCAATTTTTCCTCAATTCCGCAATTTGCAGAATGCCGGCGAAATTAGCGGAATGTCCGCAGAAAAGCCGCGGTGTGGCACGGGCAATTCAGAAATGGCGGAATGGAATCGCGGCGCGGTAACAGCTGCTGCTGCATCAGCCCTAGTACTGATTGGGTACCCAGATGCCTGAAAAACTGGTAATTTTTACAGATTCCCACTACATATTTTCCAGTTACAGATCAGTATATCAGGATGGAAAATGGAAAAATCAGGACAGAAATAATAAATAATAATAATAATAATAATAATAATATCAGGATGAGAAGTTGACTTTCCCAGATGGAAAACTGATTAACAGGTGTCAGAAGTCGGTCAAACGATAAACAAGGCAAAAAGGTCGGTACCAGACGTCAACATTCCCATCAGAAGTTGACATTCCGGAACACTCACTCGATGTTGTCGTGGCGATTCAGGTACTGGAAATTCACTGGGTACCCCTGTTTTTGCAGGTACTCACTTTAGCTCTGCTCTTCCCTCCCTCAACTGCCTGTTGCTCTTTTGGTGATTTTTTTTCTTCTTCCTTCCTCCCCCCTGCTGGGGGCTGCCTTGGGCCCACAGAGAAGGGAGAACTCAGCCGTGCAGTGCCCCCTTTTCCTGCCTGACCGGGGACAAGATCTCCACAGTGGGGAGAAAGGAGGGAAAGGGGTTGCAAAGCTTATATGATGCTGGCAGGGTGTGGCCAGTCTAAGCCTTCAGCTCCCTCTCTAATTGCACCCTTGGGCCAATGTACCTAGTTAGTTTCACTGCCCTACCTAGCTACTTTTGCTTACATCGCTGCAAGGGAGGCATTGCTTCCAAACAGAAATCTGCTAGGAAATCAACAAGTGAATCAGTCTCTACAGCTAGAGATTTTAAGGTTGAAAGGACTATGCAATTTCATAGTCACACAGACCTAACTGGTTTTAAAAAAGGAATGGTTACATTCTTAAAAGATCAGCTTGTCAATGGCTATTATTCGTCAAGGGGCAAAGGTGCTGAGAGCTCAGACTGTCGGGGGCTGGGAGGCAATAGCAGGGAATGGATCACTCCATTATAACAACATAAGAAGTGTCATTTACTGAATCAGACCCATGGTCCATTCAGCCCAGCATCCTGTCTCCGACCGCAGCCACCTGTGGTTCCCTCAGGGAAGTACGCAGCAGGTTGCAATACAGTAATCAATTTCCTGCCATCCTCCCTTGAGTTTTCTACTGTCAATGGTTTTGTATCCTGACCAACCCAACCAGTAGCTCTTCATGGACCTGGTTTTCAGATAATTATGATCAGATTATGATTTGTTGAGCACTTCTCTGAAGCAAGGTGGATACTGTCGGAGACAGGATGCTGGGCTAGATGGACCATTGGTCTGGCCCAGTCTGGCACTTCTTAATATCATTTGCATATTTGGTCATGCAACCAAATATACAAATTATTTGTTTATTTATTCCAATTTATGCCCTGCCTTTCTTCTAAGGCTCAGGGCAGTTTACAACATATAAAAACACATAAAAGCCTCTAAAAATCCCATTTTAAAACCCCATCCCAACCCCCTAACCTCCCTCCCTGCCATGTAACCCTATCCCTGCCTGCCAAAAGTCTAGCCAAACAAAAAGGTCTTACAATGCTTCCGAAAGATGAGCCAACTCAGGCTTAGGCCGCTTTTAGACGAGACAAATTTACACATGATTGGTGAAAAATGCGCATGTTTTAATGCTCGTTTAAACACCTAAACCATTTTGAATGTGGTTTTTAAATAATGTGCATTTTTTAAAACCAGTTTTGGCATCCCCCGATCATCAAAGGGGCTCAAAACCAGTTTTAAAAAATGCGCATTATTTAAAAACCACATTCAAAACGGTTTTGGTTTTTATACGATGATGGCAAATGCGCATTTAAAACGGTTTAGGTGTTTAAACAAACATTAAAACACGCACATTTTTCACCAATCATGTGCAAATTTGTCTCGTCTAAAAGCGGCCAGAGACAGGTCTCCAGGGGAAGGAAGTTCTATAGTCGTCTGAACTGCGCATGCAAAATTTCATTCTCATTTTTTTTGTTTCACCTTGTTATGTTTGTTACCTACATTGTTTCATTTATTTGTTACTTCATTAACTTTGCAAATTGCCAAGCCTGCAAACCAGTAACTCCAGAGCGAGCGCTTTGCAGATCGCAGGCTGAGTAAACTTGCAAAAGTGAAATTAATTTAACTAATATTCCGTTTCTTAAACAAAGCAAAAAATAAACATATCAAATCTCACTTTGTATTTGCTTTGTTAAAATAGAAACAAATTTGACAAATTCAATTTTGGTTCTGAATATTCATTTCAGCGCTAGCCCGCCCCCCGCCTCGAACCAATGCTAATTTCGAGGTTCCTAATTCAACTTCTAAATAAGGCGTTTTTTAGATGGGCCCGCCGGGGTGGGTGTGGGTCTGCTTGTGATGCTGTCTGCTTCCAGTAAGTGGGGGTGTGGGGCTTAGATGGCAGAACATGGGGGTGTGGTCAGTGTGTGCCGGTGCCCACACAGCACCCACACTGCCTTCAGATGGGCACCGGGGTCTGTGGGGGATGGGGGGGATGCGTCCCATCTAAAAACAGCCTAAGACACAACTTCCTCTCCATCAGGGTAATAAATCCTGGAGCAGCTTCCTGGGGGGAGGGAGAGAGGGGGAATCACTTAGAGCAAAGAATCCCAAACTAAGGGTTGGTACCCTAAAAGGGTTCACCCTCTTGGAAAATGCAGCTGCCATCCTGATTGATTCTGGATATTCTGTGCCTGTCTCTGTTGCTGCCTGGGGTCTCCCATGGGATCCTGATTGATTCTCGATATTCATGCAGGCAAACATTTGAGAACCAGTGACTCAGGCCCTCGGCCGCAGAGCCACCAACCACTTACTCCCTATAGACTTCAATGGAACTACTCTGGAGTAAGCGATTGGTGGATCGTGGCCTGTAAGTAGAGATGGGCATCGCTTTCAGATAAAGCGTGCTGTTGTAACACAATGGGCTTCCGCTCTTCTTAGCTGAGACTCCACTTTGAGGCTTGGATACAATTCTGCGACCCCCACAGCAGGAAAGAAACACAAAAATAGACCACATCCTAGTTGGGATTGTGTCCCCCTTTCAAGGTCCAGACACACACTTTGGCATCCTTTGCTTTAACTCAAGTTTTGGTGGATCCGATCACCCATGTACGCAGGAGGTCACTCTAGAGCCGTGATGCTCAAACTTTTCTGGACTGTGTCCCTCCCCACACCTTACTAGCCTGTGGAAGTTGACACAGTCCGACCTCACCCCCCTTGCTTCATCTCCCCCTTCCCACCCTACGACTGCTTCCCCTTTCTGACTCTCCTTTTAACCCCAGTATTTTGGAGATTCCCTCTAGATTCTTATTATTTTCAGAAAACATAATGTCTATTTTCCCAGGCCACTTTTGAAAAAATACATGTTGCAGGGCCTGCATTGTTGTCATAGGTGCTAATTCAGGCCCTACAACATGTATTTTTAATAAGTGGCCTGAAAAAGTATACATAGGTGGCAACTTTAGGCAGGGATCTGTCTTGAAACAATGATTGTACAGCACCAGGCACATTGCTTGTGCTATATAAAATAATAATAATGAATAAGAACAGCAGCAGCTCAGTGAGTGTGTGAAGCCTAGGGGTGTGACAGCTGGGGTCTTTCTTGCTTCTCCTCCCCTCCCCTCAATACTTCTTGCATCCCACAGCTTGAGAACTTAGAGAACTATGACGCTCCCCTTGACCCGAAGGACCATGTGAAGGTTTAGGAGTTAGTGGTGGAACTCATTGGGGTAAATCACTGCAGCCCCATTCAAATCCATGAGCTACACTGATTTACTCCTGCTGAGGAGCTATCCCTAGGTGTTTCCTAATAACAGAAGAGATGAAAATCCATTCCTCCCTCACTTACCACAAATCTCTGGGTCTGGGTGTTTTTTATTGCAACGTTTCTATGTTGTTTCCAGCTCAGTACTGCCTGCAAAGATGCCCAGGGTCCTGCTTATTGTCTTAGTTTCAGCTTCAAAATCACGCCTTGCGATTGCGAGTAGGGATGGACGAACAGAACAGAGTTCAGAAATTCGGTTTGGTTTGAGATTCGAGTTTGGTTCGGTCGACCGAACAGACTGAGTTCGGTCCGAACTCCCGAACCACGTTCGCCCATCCCTACTTGCGAGAGGAAATCTCTGGGTCTGATTCAAAGTCCACAAAAACCAGTGGCTTTAAAGGGCCTTGAAGAGCCAGCGCTCAGTTTGTACCCTTATCAAGCCTGGTGATTAAGTGGGACTTCCTAACCTCAATGTCAGCCTCCATCATGCCCTTCCAGGGCTCAGAAGAATGGGGACGGAGATAGTGGCCCAGACATTCTGGGATCAGACTAGGCGTTTTCAGAAAGCCAAAGTAATGTGCACTCGTTTGAAATAAGCACGGTGCTTGTTAGTCCGCACTAACATTGCGATGCCTTTTAGACGGACAATGTAGTGCGGACTATTTGACTCAGAAAGTAATTGTAACCTACCAAACAAGACATTTTATGGTTCTTATAAAACCCCAACCACTTGGTTTGATAAGAACGTACTTGCTTATCTCTTAGTCTGCACTAATAAGCGCCATTGACAGCGTTCAGACGGACAAACCAGTCCGCACTAGATTCAGTTAGCGTGGACTAACTATCCTTGCGCAAATGTCCTAGGAGCTAGCAACCAGTCACTGTTGGAGACAGGACGCTGGGGTAGATGGGGTGCCACCCAGACTGGTACTACACATGCTCTGTGTGGCCTACAGACTGCTGGACACGCAGGCAGGACCCAAGAGCGATCCCCTTTAAATTCCTGACACTCAGAACCAGCACGAGTAGTGGGTTTATAATGGAGGCTGCCAGCAAGGTTAGGAAGTCACACTTTATCACTCGGCGAGGTGGTGAGATGGTATGGGGTGCGGTCTCATCAATATGCGGATGACATCTAACTGTACCTCTCGGTGCTTACCCGATGTCTGGCGGCTGCTGGGGATTGGATGAGGGTGCACCGACTGAAGTTGAATCCCGACAAGACTGAGGTGATGGTGGTGGAGAGAGCAGGCAGCTCCCATCATTGATGGGATCCGCCCTCCGTTGGTATCCCAGGTCTGTAGTTTGGCCGTGCTCCTCGGTCTGCAGCTCCGCCTGGATCTCCAGGTGGGGGCCGTGGAAAGGAATACGTCTCCCCAATTACATCTGGTGCGATGGCTTCAGCTGTACGTTTCAGATAGCGACCTGGCCACCATCATCCATGCTTTCATTACCTCGAGATTGGACTATTGCAACAGTGACCTGGCCACCATCATCCATGCTTTCATTACCTCGAGATTGGACTATTGCAACACGCTCTACGTGGGGCTACCTATGGTGACGGTCCGGAGACTACAGCTAGTACAGAATGCAGCGGCCTGTCTACTTACAGGAATGGGTCGCCATGAGCACATGACACCGGTGCTCCGGGCTCTGCACTGGCAGCCTATAGACTTCCGGGCCCTATGCAAGGTATTGCTTTTGACCTATAAAGCCCTATACGACCTTGGTCTGACTTACCTGTGGGACCGTCTCACTCTCCGAAGCCGCCTCCCGGTGGAGGCCCGGGTGACCCCAATCTCCCCTCCTTCCATCTTATGTGTAAAGCCTGGCTGTTCCGCCTGGCTTTTGGTGAGGGAGATGGGGTGTAGAATTGGGATGGTGGAGTGGGTTAGGGATGCTACAAGCATCTCGGGGCGGCTAACAACATCTAAAAATACATCACAACTAAAATCCCCAGATTATAATAACCCATACCCAACCGTCCCTAACCCACCCCATCTCACTCGGTAAAGGCTCGGCAGAAATGGGTATCCAGTCCACATATCCGATTCTGCCCCCAGATATTCCATTTTGGTTCTTTTAGGTTTCTGCTTGTTTGGTTTGGTTATTATTTCCCTTGGTCATTTCAGTATTTTGGTTGCACCATCTTTGGCAATCGCGCACACACGGTACCATAAATATGGCCAAAATGACCCATATAGGCAAAATAACAAAGTGAATTTTTTTTCTCCAAATGGAATAACCCCACCCCAATATATATATATATGAATACCCAGTGGAGCGCTAATGGGAATTGTCAAGGAGCCGAGCTGACTGCATTTTCCCTATTGACACCAACGGGGAAAAATAATATCGGTTATTATTCAAACAGCCATTTTCAGGTATTCAATTCAATTCTTCAAACGGCCATTTTCAATTCAGGTAGCATAGATTTGACAGGTTGACCCATTTTGGGTGGTTTTGGAAACATGCATGGCAGCCCTGCAACATGCAGGATGAGTGGGTAATGGGCGCTTGTCTAAAAACACCCTTAGCTTCTACCCACAAGACTTCATTCTTTGCTATGATGCAAGATGCCTCCTACCACTCACCAAAGGGCTAGGACAACCTGATTGGCTGGGACAGAGGCGCGTGGAATGTTCCAATGAAGTAGGGATGTTCTCAGCGAAGATAACCCAACCCTTTCTAACAGCTGTGGGGGTGGGGGAAAAAAACAGGGACTCCTGTATGATTCAGATTTACTGCTACATTTAAACAAAGAAAATAAATCAGGCCCAAATTGTGCTGTTTCCCCCTCCAGACTCCCACCCCCCAAATCAGTGCATGCATTTTTAAACCTTTAGCCTAAATAGGTTGGACTGGATACGCAGCCTGACATGGGGATGGGAGCAATTGCTCCCCAAGCAGACATGTGTTGCAGACTGGGGCACAAGTCCATGGAGCAAGAGTGGGCGTGACTCACACTTACCTCCACGTGGTCCTGCTCACTAGGACTGTAGCCCTCCCCTACCGTCTTGGACCTCAGGCTCTATGGTGGCGACAGCCGGCGTCACCACCCACAGCGCTGCCTTTGCAAACCTTTCCAGCGAGAAAGCCACTTTTAAAACCGAGGCGTTCTGAGCTGCTGTCCCAGCATTGTGGGATTCGCTTCCTCAGGAGGTCTGTCGGAGTCAGAGCATATTCCGGAGGTAGCGTCAAACCTTTCTTTTTGGCAAAGCGTTTGGCAAGTGGGGATAGGGGGGTGGGGTTTTTTGTGTTTGTTTAAAAAAAAAAAGGGGGATTTTCATTTGTTTTAATTATTTTGTGCTTTTAATATTGTAAGCTGATCGAACCTTAGGGGAAGGGCAGGGAAAGAATTTAAATAAAATATTTTTTTTTAAAAGGAGGGGCACACAGGAGAGCTAGGGCATGTTGTTACATACGCAGAGATACACACACACATACACTAAAGAGAGTGTCTGACAGCTTCACAAACTGCCAGATCCCAAGATACACACACACACAAGCACCCCTATTTGCAGGTGTCCTGATACACACCACAACAGAGATGCACACAACCCAGTGTGCACCCCAACACACAGACAAGCGCACACATACACCCTAACACACACCACTGAGATGGAGACTATGGCGTGTGTGTGTGTGTGTGGGGGGGGGAGCGACAACATGATGTGTTGGGGTGACAGAGAGTAGCATGGAATTCAAGAGACAATCAGATCCTTGTCTGAGTTTCCTGCTACTCTGTCTCCCAAACATACCATCTCCCCCTCTCCCCATCCTTGCTCCTTTCCCTCCTCATTCTCAGTCTTCCTCATCACCTTCCCCCCCCCCCCCAAACTTGGACTCTCCATAGTTACTAACTCCATCCCTTGGAAGTTGCTCATTCATCATCCCCTGCCCTCGCTCCGATGATCTGCCCTAGTGGGATGGAAAACAGGCACAAACTTGGTGACTTGCAAAGCTGCCGTCGGTAGTTCAAGGGGTCCTGGTGCTGGCCAGCAAATCAATAGGCTACACTGAGAACCAGATCCCATCTCCAGCCTGACTCGGCTACCTGCAACAGCCTGCTTTTCTCAGGTGCCTCTTACCTGTGTGCACCGACTCCAGATTCACCATCCTGCTTGTGGAAGGGCACCCACAGCATGCCCAGCCTCTGCTGGTCAGACCCAACGTGGCTGCCAGCTTTCCCCCACCCTACATGCACAAGTGTGTCCCACTGCTAGGCTCCCGGAGCACCTCCCCCCTGTTCTGCCTGCCACCACGCTTTGACAGGCGAGATGGGTGCAGACCTGGAGCCACACACCCTCCCCACTGGCAATGCCCTGACATCCTGGGAGCCTGGCCCAGGGCCCATGCAAAGCAGAGGATTTGCATATTAGTAACTCTGGAATTGTTGAGTCCCTGCAGCATGAAGAGGGGTGTGTGGCAGGTTGGAGGGGGTGAAAGGCAGTCAGCTCCATGTGTACTGCACAGCGTCCACACCTCCAAGCACCTGCCTGTTAAGCCGCTGCTGCCCAAGCCTCCAAGAAGGGGCTCTGCTGAGACTCTGGCAATCACAGAGAGGCCCAGATCCTAATCATCCCCTTTACGAAACGTGGTTGGGTCTCTCCCACCCGAAGACAGATTGGGGCACCTGCCCAGGCACGCTGGAGAGAAGCCATCAAAGCGCTGAGGAAGATTTTACCTAGTCTGATCCTCAACCCGCCCCCCCACTCCCCACTTGAGAGGCCCTTTGATCTTCAAAGCCCCGAGCCCGCAACCCAGGCCCCGCAGCTTGGTCCGCGCAGATGTACGCCTGTGTCCAATGGGGGTGAGGGCTGGGAGTGTGAACGAGGCAATTTGCTAACGAGCCTCTGCGATACCCATCTGGGCAAACTGGGGGGAGGGGGGGGCAACCTAAGCCCAGGGAGAGGTGAAGTGGCATGCCCGAGAAGCCAGGAAGAGTCAGTGGCAGAGCTTGGGTCACCACTTAGGAATTTCTGCCTGCCAGTGTTCTCTCCATGAGGCCTAAGACACTCCCCCCATCCCTTTATCACTAGGGTTGTCATATATGCAATTTCCCCCAGGACACTTTTATGAAAAATACATGTTGCAGGGCCCTGCATTGGTGCCCAAGGTGCCAATGCAGGCCCTGCAACATGTATTTTTAGGTGTCCTGAAAACATTTGCATATACGGCAACCCTATTTATCACTGAGCCAACGTGACGAGGGAGAGAAGAACGGACCCATGGTTAGGGGCACCTGCCTGAGATGTAGGGGTCCTAGGCTCAATTGTCTACTCTGTCCCAGACTTCCTGTGTGGCCTCGGGCAAGTCAGTTAATCTCTCTAGGCCTCAGTCCTGTTCTGCAAAATGGGGATAATAGAACTTCTTGCCCTCCTGGGGGTGGGTGGGTGGGGGGAGGTAGTTGAACCTGCTCGTTTGCTATTTCTTTCTTTCTACAATTGTCCAAAGACTCCGGGTGACCTCACAACATCGAAATTTAAAAAAATAAAATAAAAATCAAAGGATAAAATACAACACATTAAAACCCCTTAAAACCCCATCATCCCACCCATTGCACCACCTGCCACCCACCAGTCTTCCTCTCCAAACCCCTCTACCCAATCCTACTAAACCCTATCCCTCCCTGGAAAATGCCCGGCCAAACAAAAAAGGTCTTCCCTTTCCTCCGGAAGACAAACAGATCGGGCCTAGATGGGCCTCCACGGGGAGGGAGTTCCATCATTGTGGGGGGTAGCCACCCAGAACGCTCCCCCTGCGCGCCCTCGATGTAGCAATTTCACGGACAGTTGGTACTTCCAAGAGGGTGCCCCTGACCAACCTCACGGGGCCATGATGGGACATAGGGGAAAAGGCATTCTTTCATATACGTCGGGCCCAGGCGATTTAGGGCTTTATAAGGCTAAAGAGACAGGAGCCATTTAAGTCCTACAAGTTATATATTTCAGCCCCTTTTTCTATAGCCAAGATTTTGGCTTCACGCTGGCTTTGCTGCTCTCGTAGCATCGGCGAAGTCTCGTCCAGCTGAGCTTTTCTGGGTGGTGTGGGGGGCTGGTCAGTCCGGCCTCCCTCTGCCTGGAGTGCGCCAGTACCTGCTGTGACGTGTTTATTGACTATTTCGTGGATAAAGCCTCTCACATTCACCACGACTTCAATGTCGCGGTTACTGCAGTAGGAGAACCAGAGGTGATGGAGGACTCGGCTTGTCCGGTTTTATGGGATCAATTTCAGCGGGTGTTGTCCGCTGATGTGGGGGATGTCCTCGGGGCGGTTAGAGTCACATCTTGTGAATTAGATCCATGCTCGTCCTGGTTGGTCAAGGGCAGCCGGGAGACGTTGGGCCCATTGTTGGCCGGGGTGGTCAATGCCTCCCTTTGGGAGGGCAGAGTTTCAGGGTGCCTTAAGGAGGCTGTGGTGTGATCTCTTCTCAAGAAGCCATCGCTTGATAATGACCCCTTCGCCAGCTACTGGGCTGTCTCTAACCTTCCCTTTTTAGGAGAGGTTATTGAACAAGTGGGGGGCTCAGCAGCTTCAGGGGCATTTAGACCTCGTCCGTTTTCTTGATCCCTCAGCCTGGCTTTCGCCCGGGTTACGGCGCTGAGACCGTGCTTGTGGCCTTGGTTGACGACATCCGCCATGAGTTGAATCAGGGCCAGTCCACCGTACTGAGCCTCTTAGATCGGTCAGCTGCTTTTGACACGGTTGGTCATGAGATGTTGGTGACCCGCTTCGCGACCGGGCCACTGGGGCCGGGGTGGGCAGAATTGTTCTTGAATGATTCTGCTCTTTCCTGTCTGGTAGGACCCAACCAGTGGTGCTGGGGGACTATTGGTCGTCTCCCCGGGACCTCGTGTGTGGCGTTCCGCAAGGTTCTATTCGGTCCCCTCTCTTCTCCAACGTGTACATGCAGCCTTTGGGGGGAGGTCGTGAGGGGGTGCGAGGTTTGGTGTCATCAATATGCTGATAACACCTAACTTTACCTCTCTTTTTCAACTGAGCCAGGCCCAACAGTCTCACTCTTTGGCAGCTGCGGGGGACTGGTTGAGGGTGAACCTCTGAAGTTGAATTTTGAACAAGGTTGAGGGAGGGGCAGGGGAGGTGGTGACTCCCATCACTGATGGGGTTTGCCCCTCCCTGGCCCCCCAGGTTTGGAATCTGGGGGTGATCCTCGACTCATGGCTTCATCTGGATGCTCAGGTGACGGCGGCGGCAAGGAGCGCCTTTTGTCAACTACATCGGATACAGCCATATATCTCAGACTGACCTAGCTACTATCATCCATACCTTCATCCCCTCAGGACTGGACTACTGCAACACACTTTACGTGAGGCTACCCTTGGTGACGGTTCAGAGACCGCAGCTGGTGCAGAACGTGGCGACCTATCTCCTCACGGGGACGGGGCGCTGGGGGCATATAACACCGGTGCTCTGTTCACTGTACTGGCTGCCTGTAGTCTTCCGGGCCCAACTCAAGGTATTGGTTTTGACCTTGAAAGCCCTATACGGCCTGGACCCCACTTACCTGTGGAACCACCTCAATTCTCCAGGTTCTGGAGTGGCCCTTGCAGTTGGCTGGGAGTGCCCTCCTTGGGGTCCCCCGAGTTTCTCAGGTAGGGCGTTCTCGGTGGCCGCTCTGAGACTGTGGAACTCCCTCCCAGTAAAGGTTCGTCTGTCCCAGGATCTTTCCTCCTTCCATCAGCGGTGTAAGACCTGACTGTTCCACCAGGCTTTTGGCACAGGAGACCGGTAGTGGGGTGTGTGTGGGTGTTGAGTTGCGTGTGAAGGGTTTTTAGCTCCAGCTGTATTTTTTATGATGTATTGTTTTATATATTTTTATATTTATGTTTTTATTAACCTTGTTGGCTGCCCTGAGTTGCCTGAAGGCAGGATGGGTGCGGGGTAAAAATGTCAAAAACAAATAAACTCACTACCAGAATGGAATCACAAACAACTTCTGCAGCTGATCCCTCCTTGTCGCAATGAAGGAGCCTGCTTGTCGAGAAAGAGCATTCTGGTCTAGGCCCGTTGGGCAATTACTGCTGGGTTATGAGAAGGGCTTGAGCTCTTGGCTAAAGGGGCACAGCAGCACACTAGACTGGTTTGAAGAGCTAAAACACTGAGGGTATTTTCAGATGTTACGAGATCACGGTCAACCACAGTGATTCCCCTCTGGTGGCTCTGATCGCCGTAACGTCTGTTTGATTTCCTCCGGCGGGAATCAAATCAACCACGATTCTGGACCTCCGCCCCGTCCCCGATCCCCCATCGGAATCAGGCTGGCACGTCTAAAAGACGGCCAGACTGATTCCTGACCGGGATCCAAAATGGATCCTCTGGGCCGCCATGTCTGAAATTACCAAGTGTAACAATGGGGACCAACTTTGAATTCAAGAGTGCTTGATCTCTACGGAAAGGCAAAAGGGTTCTTCAAAAGAAGCGAAGGCTGAAGCCGGGTGGAACCGGTTTCTGAAACCACTTCCTCCACTGGTGAAAGATCACTGAACTCCATCGGGTTACTCGATCTACGAGAGCAGGCTCAAACCCTGGTTCTGTTCCCACATAGGCAGAGAGCAGGCGTGTGTCTGCAAGAGAGCCAGGCCAGAGTCTAGGAAATCCAGGCGAGAGCTATGATGAGGGTGGGCTGGGGGAGGGGGCACTTCAGCTGGGGGGCTGGAGCAGCAGGTGGAACGTGGGGGGCCTCCAGCAGGAATGCTGCTGCCCCGATTGACAGCAGCAGCTGGACTGGGAGTGGCTGCTGCAGACAGCAAAGTTGGTGACCAAGGAGAGAAAGTGGGTGCCTGCTAGGAATGTGCACCAGGGAGGCCGATACCCAGGGGGGGAGAAAGAGGCCGGGAGACTGGCCATGCCAGTGTTGCCAAGAGAGCTGCAGCCAGGGTGCTAGTATCTGTGGAGAAGGCAGCTGGCATCAGCAGGGAGGTTGGTTGTGCCCATTGGACTGAGAATGCCTCTGGTGCCAGGGACTCTGGGGTTCAGGGAGGGGTAGCAGTGTGCAAACACAGGTGTTAGGCGAGAGTGACTACAGTGGCAGGGCAGGGAGCAGGATTGGGTGGGGACACAGACAGAGTCTGAGGCCCAAGCTGAAGTGAGCTGCTCAAGCTTTATGCAAATGTATGCAAACATGAGGATCTCCATAAGCTGCATGCAAATTCACAGTGCCCCTCAGTTCTGAAACTTGGACCTGGCATTTAGTCTCAGCCAGCCTCTACCCTCAGCCCCCTTGGCTATTGCAAGGCCTCCTGGGAGAAAGGCTCCCTCCTCGGAGCACGCATTCCTCACTGTGCACAGGAGCCGAAGGCCTTGTGTCTGCAGGGCCCAAACCTGGAGTGATTTGCTGCGGAGTGACTTCAAGAGGATACAAGGAGCTGCCTAACCGAGTCAGATGATCCATCTTAGCCCACTATTGTCACAACCTGACACGGCAGCAGGGTTTCAAATCTGGCTCTCCAGGATCCCCGGCAGAGGCCTCACCCAGATGTGCTACCTGAGACCCTCCAGGATCCCCGGCAGAGGCCTCACCCAG
>QEPC01009472.1:7943379-7983688 GCA_003113815.1 Sphenodon punctatus | reverse complement strand
TTAGTGCCATGTCTTCCCCCCTATCCTCCTCTGAGTAGGACTCCAATTTAGTGCCATGTCTTCCCCCCTATCCTCCTCTGAGTAGGACTCCAATTTAGTGCCATGTCTTCCCCCCTATCCTCCTCTGAGTAGGACACCAACTCAGTGCCATGTCTCCCCCCTGATCTGGGATTTGGAGCAGAAGAAGGCAGAAGGCGGCAAGGCTGGGGAAGCTCTGCACAAAGGACTCTTCCGAGAAAGACTCGCTGTGAGAGAGTCCGTCGCCGCCACTGCAGTTGGCTGCGTGACAGATGAGAAGACGCTAGAGCTGGCCGTCTAATAAAAGACATCTGATCTGAGGCTGGATACACCCAAGAAAGCAGTGATAAATCAAACCAAGCAGGGAGGGATGCGAGCCAGAGACCATTCTCACGTAGGAGATGCTTCTAAAAAAAAATTCCATTTATTTACCGTACAAATCATAAATAATTTGCTTTAAAAAATCTCTCATTCAAGTTTTTTTCTCTTTTACTTCATCTTGTCATAAAAAATGCCCCCCCCCACCCTAAGAGCCTGATACAAAAATAATTCTGTCAGCAAAATTACACATTGAAATAGGCGGATTGGCTTGAAATGCCCCAATGTGGGCAAAAGGCACATGGAGAACACAGGGCAGGAGGGGAAGGGGTTAAGAATCACAGCCACGTCTACAGGCAGCCTTGAACCTCAATACTCTCCCCCCTGCTCCAGCCCTAGTGAAGAAGGAAATGTAATTACCCTTGGCAGCTATGGAGCACTTGTCGTTTGAGTGTCTTAAAGCACTTTGCAGAAATGGGTGGTGTCCCCGTTTTGCCCCACTTCATTTTACAGATAGGGAAACTGAGGCACAGTGGCATGGAGAGATGTGCCCTATGCCACTCCGGAAATCGGTGGAAATGGAATCCAGGGCTCCTGTTTCCCAGTTCCCTGCTTGAATCCTCACCAAAGTGACGGGGTTGGGGATCCTCCAACCTTCCCCCTTGCGATCACAATCTTGCAGCAGAAGGCAGAAATGCATGGATACCTCTCTCTCTCTTAATAGGGCCAGCATGGGGCTGGGGTTTAGGACGCGGATGCCCTGCTTAGAGCGGAGGTTCCCAAATTGTAGTTTTGACTCCTCCGTGTGTGTGTGTGGGTGTGGGTGTGGGTGTGGGTCACACCACCTGAAAATGGGGTCGTGATCTCCCTCAATCTATATAGAGGTCTAGAGTCCGTTTCCTGCTTCAACTGGTCTTTGAGCTCAAGTGGTAGATGCTCATACTCTTAAGAACTAAGGGTCATGGGTTCAATTCCCCCACCCCATACCCTCTGCCGATGACCTATCCACAAGGATCGCATGACACTCGCTGACTGTCAGATCGCAACAGCTGTGGAAGGAAGAGTCCTGTCCAGTGTCCGACCTCCATCGTTGCTCTGGTCTTCCTGGAAGGTCTTGGTATCAGGGAGAGAGAGCCTCGCCCCCTCACGCTTTGTTAAAAATAGAACGGGAGAGCAACTAAGAATAAGCAGCAGGTCCCATTTTGGTTGTCGAGAAGCTGCAGTTAAAATGGCTGACTGTGAGGAAGTTCTGGGTCGACAATGAGGCCTAGCCGTCCCCACCAGCCCAAGAGATGGGGCTAAAAACATCCCTTGCCCCCCAAAGTCCATCCCTTCTTTGTGGCCTGGGACTGCCATCAGCAAGTGTTAGCCCTGGGGTTTGGCAGGTTAACGTTAACAGGCATCAGGCGTAGCCCATTTTTCACAGTCTGAAACGGCGTCAGAGAAGCCAAAGGGAAGGACAGACACAATAAAGCCTGTGTAGCAGGAGGCACCTCTGTGTCCCCTTCCCCACCCTCCATCCAGTTATTTCTGCCACCAGGTCTGGAACATCACAAAGGGAGGCAGAAGAGGGAAGCGGCATCAAGTGGGGGAAAAAGCCTGCTACGTCTCCTCATCCCACAGGCACAGCTGCTTTTGGGGCACGTAGTAGTCAAAGCTGTAGCCCTTTTGGCAGCTGCGGATGCCACACTTGTAGGAGGAGACCTTGCCGCTGGCGTCGCGGCTCTTGCAGTACTTGAGCATGCACGGGTACCACTCGATGCTCAGTGAGTAGCTGCAGATGCAGGGCTTCCAGCGGTCCGAGCAGAGCTTGCAGCGCTGCAGGTCGGGGAGGTCAGCTGACTGGGGCAGGACTTCGAACATGGAGCCGTCCACTCCTGCAGGAGAGAAACACAGATACATGCACTGGCGTCGAATTCTGGGCAAAGCTTCCCTTAACTCATCCATCATTTCACCTGGTAGGAAGATAAAAATAAGGGCCAGATTCTCAAGTATCCTGCTAGGGGGCTAAGAAGAATCTGGCCTCAGGGGTGTACCTAGAATAAGCACAGGTGGGGCAGTTGCCCTGGGGTCCACGAGTCTGAAGGGCCCCCAATCCCTGGTGCAGTTGGGTCCTCTATCACTGGGAGGAGTAGTGGGTAGATCATTCCATCTTCTGAACCAGGGCCTATTCCAACCTAGCTACGCCTCTGTCTGGCCACACTAAGGTAGTCAGAGGTCCGGTGGTTTAGGCCATGAGAAGTAGACCAGAGAACTTTGTACTTCCAGATTGGGAGTTCCAATCCAGTTCAAGTAAGTTGTCAATGAAACCTAGGGCTGAAACAGAATTTTGGCACGGATACCATCTTTAATGGATTTGGCCATTCCATCTGTTCAGCAAAATGTAGACTGGAATGCAACCCAGTCTGGGTTTCACTGCAATTCTGGATTGGCTCTGGTGCCGTACTGTGTATGCGCAAGATGGCAGCACCCATACTGTGCCTGTGGGGTTAGCAGTATAGTACAGGGGTCTGCCATCTTGTGAGTGCCTGGTATGTGGCACACGGTGACAGTGTCTGGAATTCAGAACTTTGCATGGAGTTCCAATCTGCATGCGTGATGTTCCAAAATTGCAGATTTAATCTATTAAAACAAAGGGTATTTTCAGACGTCACGGAAACAACCCTTAGATTCCCCGCTGGGATCACTCCGGCACGGCCAACAGACGTGCCAGGGGATCCCAGCGGGGAATCAGGGAGGGGACAGGGCTGCGCGGCGCAACATGCAGCTGCACGCCCCCCCATGCCTCCCCACCACCGTCTCTGAGGAGACGGGCGGGCGCCGTGGCCAATGCGGCCGCAGCGCCCGCCCGAAATGACCACGGCCCGGAATCCTGGTGGAGATTCCGGGTCGTGATGGCCGTCCAGACGTGACGGGCCCCTTCATCCCCGCCGGGAATCTCATTCACCATGCGATCGGCCCCGGCCCCGCTGGATCAGCCGATCGCATGGCGAATGAGATTCCCGGCGGGGATTGAACGTGGTTAACATCTGGGATGGAACTTCCTGTTCCCCAACAGACGTTACGAGGGCATTCCCCACCATAGGGAATTGACTGTGGTCGAGCGTGATCTCGTAATGTCTGAAAATACCCAAAATGGCCAATCTGATTCAACGCTAAATCTTGTCCCTTGCTAACAACCGGCCAGTGAGTTTCTCCATGAAACCGGCTTGAGGGGTCTCTGCTAGGGCTGAATGAGCAGTCCAATTTCTTTCTTGCAAGTAAAACTCACAAAGTTGAGTACTGGGGCTGAGATCTTCCTGGTGGGAGTTCTAAGCAAAAAACCAAAACCAACAAAAGCAATAATAATAATAATTAAAAAATCACTCCACATGCACAAAATGGCCACCACCCTTGACCAAAATGGCAGCAACCTTGCTCACTGAGAACTTGGCGAATCAATCCTGCTTCTCAGTTTGTCCTGGGACGGACTGAGAACCAGGATTTCAAAGAGAAATTGCAAGCGCTCATTTCAGCCCTAGTCGCCACCCATTTTTTGCTGTCCTTGCCACCATCAATAGTAAGGGCATTTCCAGATGGACACAGGGCTGCTCACTCCCGGACCTGCTCCGGGGGTGCACCCTTGGGTCTTCCCACTTGCAACCCCGCCTGAGTCAGCCTTAAACAGACCAGGTGAATGCTGTGGACCATGGTCTGCTCGCATGGCATCACCCTCCCCACACCATAGAGTTGTGGGAGGATTGCCCAATGCTCTAGACTGCCACCCCAACTCTATGGTGTTGCCCGGGGCAACTGCCGTGTGAGAGTGGACAGGAGCTCTGCCTTGGGCCAGTGCCCTGGGTTTGGGTGGCCTGCTCTGCTGGCGGTGCTCCAGGATGTTCCAGAGCACTGCAACCAAGGCTGGAGCAGAGCAGGGACAGCCTGCTCTGCCTGTGTAGCCCCAGAGAGGGTTAGTGCAGAGGCCCCCTCTAGTGGTGACTAACCACTCACAGGTTCATGAGCCTGCTATTCTCAGAGCTGAACGACTTGGGTCTTTTGACTTAGAGCATAAAGGCTCATGCAGATAAAAGCTTAGGTCTCCAGTTCTAAACTCCACCCTGCCAGAGCTGTCAGGGTTACACCCGCACATCTGGCGGCCCACCGTTAGATGGACAGGACCCCCCGGGGGTGAAGCGGAGCAGAGGCGGGGCTGCTGTCCGTCTGAAAACACCCTAACTGTCCCGCTTGCTTTCGGTCTTTGAAATGAAACGAAGAGCTGAATAAAGGCACTGAACCATTCCCAACCCCCTCACATCTAGGAAGTCCCAGTTCACATCCGTGAGGTCTGGAAGGTACAGGACACAAAACAGAGGAGAGGTCCGGGGGAAGCAGGGACCAGGACTGGAGGCCACAGCGATCAGAGGGGGTCTAAATATCCCATGGTGCGGGTCTGATGCATTGTTAACCCGTGTGTCTGATAAAGCCGAGAGGGGAAGCCACCCAAACTGGGTTTGTTAGAAGAGCAGCAGGCAAAGCATTTATGTCCAGTCCACCCAATTAGAGCTACCCGGCACCCTTGGCCCAGGAATTCTTGTCCAAGTGGAGCCCACGTTTAGGTTCAATGAGTTTGGACCCTTCTGGGGTTGGTTGAAACTGGACCTACTCTATATAGTGCTAACTCCGCCCCTTATGGAATGCTGTGACAGTATGATGTCCTAAGGGGGCGGGGCCATGGTGGTGAAAGAGATTCTCCCGCCTCTTTCCAATGTGACCCCACTTTTATGAGTGTCAGGACGTCATGACTGTTTAAAGGAGGCAGCACTTAGGGCAAGGACCCATGGGGAAATGCAGTGAACCCAGGTCCCTGACCTAGGGTTACCATATCCCTCTGGGCTTCCACCTTTAGGGGCGGGGCCATAGTGGCAGCAAGGGCTCTATAGGGTCCTCCCCCTATAACGCATCATGACATTCTCTAGGATTCAAGGAAGGGGGTGTGAAAGTCTCTGAGGATTTTTCCCTTTCTGATGTGGGTGCCACCCTTCTGGCCCCAGAAGCTCCAGTTTTTCCAGGATATAGGGATACCCTGGTTGACCTGGAGAAATCGGGACATCCTCCATGTAGAAGACTAGGGGTGTCTTTCTGGCTGAAGAAACCAGGCTGGCTCTTGGGGCATGGGCAGAAAATACATCTGACCCGATCCAGGCCCAATAGGACCAGTTGGGTTGGGTTAGGCTGGGCACAGGTCGGTCCCTAGGTCTCCGCACCCAGTTATTCACTAGTATCCCAGAGGCAGCGTGCAAGGGACCGACATGCACCAGATTCTTCTTTGAGAACACCAAGGGAGAGACCACAGTGGTGGCAGACCCCACCACACTTCCAGTCTCAAACCTACGGGCATGCAAGACCGTCCTTACCTTTCTCCAGCCAAAACTTCACATCTTCTTCCCGGGTGTAAATGGCCTCTTTGGCCTCCGAGCAGACATTGTAGATGTGGGAGCTCAGCTGGGCTCCTTTGCTGAAGTTGACAGCTACATCCATTTTGAGGTGCTCCAGACCACGCACCTCCTCCGCCTGCCGCACTGTCCGCGGGTTTTTCTGGAAAGAGGGACAGAATGGAACTCTTGCCGCTCTAGGGATGTCTCTTAGACTGCAGTCTCCATCCCTCCTTTTGAACCAGCAAGTTGCAGCTCCAGGGAACTGTGCTTTTTTATTGCCGCCATTTCAAATGGCAGAGCTACAGGAGGGAGCGTGGGGCGGGGGTGGAAGGAGGAGGGCTGGGAAAGTCTATCCCAACTCACACCAAAAGCTGAGACAGGACAAGTCTAGGGATGTTCCATCCTCAAAATAGCAGAGTCAACTACAATCAGGGTCCTGTGTTCACTGCATAAAATCCAGTGAACACGGATCTCCATCTACAGTTCTGGATGTTTGAGGTTCCACCCAAGGCATGCAGGATTGTGGGGGCCTCTCTCCAGCTGGGGTAGAGAGGCCCCCACAATCCTGTTCCCACAAGTCCCACTGCTAGGGGGCAGGAAGAGGCTCCCTCCCCAACCCCTGCTGCCCAGCTCTAGGGAAGGCCTGGCCTTTTCAGAAACCCTTCTCTCCCTACATGCCTCTAATGAGGGAGGACGGTGGGGGGTGGTAGGTTTAGGATTCAGAAGGATCCGCACCTCAAAGTTTGGGATCTCATAAGATTCCACCCACCAAGATCATGGGCGTCGCCGATCACTATTCCATACCAATAAAAGCCTAAGACACAGGGCTGCACTGTATTTACTGGGAGTGGCGGGGGAGACATGTTTTTTTTTTTTTTTTACCTCTGAGGCCGGAAGATCAAGAGTCACCTTAGTCTTGCATATGAAGAAAAATACAATTTTTCTTCAGGTTGAACTGAAGTGCTACAGTGCATCATGGGAAATGTAGCTTTGGCCCCATTCTCCTCTATGGACTTTGCTCCCTGGAGAACTAAAACTCCCATCATGCACCCCATAGAGATGCCAGTATATCACAAAGCATAATCTCCCAAACTGAGCGGAGCGGACTCTGCTTGGTTCTTGAATGGGAAACCTAGAACGTCCGATACTGCTGGAAGTGGTGGCATCTTGGTAGGCGGCATTCTTGCCCCCAAGAGGTTGCTGAAGGGATGTCCTGAACTGGTGGTATGGGCTGTGGTTGGTGCTGCTTAGAGGAGATACCATGAATGTTCAGGAGCTCCACCTTGTGTTTGCTGAACTTTTTTGCTCTTGAAATGTAACCTGCCATGGGAATTGGGCTGCCCTAGATTAGGGCTTAGAGCAGGAGCGGGGAACCTTGTCCCTCCTGCTGACTGATGTGCATACTATAATCCTATAGGAGTTGGGGGTGGAGGTACTCAAGAGGTATGCTCTGGATGGTGGAAGAAGGTCCAGATCATGGATTTAGGGCATGGATCCATCCTGTCTTGAGCGCATGCCCTCATCTCCACTGTCTTCCCCTGAGCTCACCCTTTCAGAGCTTGAAGGGAGGGCCTGGATCCCTGGGCCAAATCCAGGAACTGGAAAGGGGCCAAATTAAAAAAAAGAAAACAGCTGCGGGGATGGATTTGGCCCACGGCCCGGAGATTCACCCACCCTTGGCTTAGGAAATTCATGGCCACGGTGGAAATACCAGTTGCTGGAGGGGCCAATGATCTGAAGCAGCCACTCTCGGGACCAGAATCCGAAAGCCAATGGGGGTGACTGCATCAGGCTTCCACGGAACAACCCATTGCCCCACAACAAGCAACCACTCTTCCCCTCTCACCTGCCGTAGCTTGGCCATGGACTCGCTGGGAATGATCTCGTTGCGGTGGAGCCGGGTGATGAAGCAAAGGGCCTGGAACTGGCTTTGGCCCCTCTCCAGCTCCCCCAGGATCAGAGCTCGGAAAATCTTCACCTCCTGAAAGGAACAAGAACAGGGGTGAGTGGGGTTCTGTGGCCTGGGCCTTTAAATTTCCATGAGGTGGCGCCAACCACAGAGTGCTGTCTTCCTGTGTGGAAAGTAGGGGTGGGACTCCAGGCGAATGATCGGTTACCGGTTTTATCGGTAGCGGAGTAATCTGATATCGGATTTATCGGTATCGGTATATCGTTTTTAAAACATTGCTGATTTTTCGGATCTTTAACATTGTGGCCATTCTTAAAATGGCTGCAATGTTAAAAGATCCGAAAAATCGGCAATGTTAAAAAAACGATATACCGATATTATCGGGATTATCGGATTAATTTGATATCATCAATTATCGGCATTATCGGATTAATCCGATACAGATAGTCCCATCCCTACTTCTTTACCTACAGGAGGGAAGATTCCTCTGCTCCCCATTCACTCCAACCTGATGCCTCCTATTCACGTTCTGTCCCTCCACCTTTTTGTTTATGTCTGCTATTGCCTGGGGTGAGGGCATTTTCTACTTTGAAAATACAAGCTCTGAGGGCCATGCATAGACGTTGGTGGCAGAGGGTGCTTAAGGGGTGCACCCAAGAAGAAGAGGATCCAGATCATGAATCTTTGTCATTGATTTGTCCCTTATCCTGTCTGCAAGCCCTCATATCTGCCCCCTTATCCCTGAGTGCCGTCTTTCAGTGCCTTGGGGTTAGGAGCTGGATCCAGGGGCCAAATCCAGGAACCGGAAAGGGGCCAAATAAAAACTAGCCCTGGGCCTGAGACTGAGGTTCCCTGCGCCCTGCCTTATCCTTTTGCTTCTGAACTCTGCACGACACCTGCCTGTATCCCTTTCTCTTGTATTTTCATCCCTTCCTCCCATTAGCCACTGAGCTATTGAATCATAGATGGCATTTCAAAGCTTTTGGCCTTCTGTGCGGCAGCGTGGGGTCCTGGAGAAGATGTTGGTCTTGGATCTGGGAAGCCAGTATTCAAATCTCACCCTAGCCAATTAATTGGCTGGATGGCCTTGGGCAAGTCACAACCTCTCAGCCTCAGTTCCCCATCTGTAAAATGGGAGTGTGTGTGTGTTTTCCTGTGTTCCCCTCACCCTTGTCCATTTTAGATTGTAAGCCCACTGGGCAGGGACCTGTCTCTGACAATCTGTGACGCACTGCGTACACCTAGCAGCGCTATAGAAATGGATCAGAAGTAGTAGTGGACATGTTCAGTTGTGGGATAAATAGCTGCTACGATTGTTCCCCTAGGACTAATTTATAGAATTGTGTACACTTTTGTATACCGCTTTCTAGAGGCTGTTCCTAAGGTCGTACGGTGTCGGTTATAGCTATGACTCTTAAATCTGTGACTGTGTATGCTGAGTAGCACTATAGAAATGATCAGCAGTAGACTCTGCTTTCTGGTCAGAAAATCAATACGATTATAAATTTAAAAAAGACGATGCCCAAGATGCCCAGATGATGGCTTTTGTCACTCCTTACTCCACCTGATTGGCAAGGGGCATCAAATGTTTGTGAGACCATCCCAGGGGCTAAGGGAAGGAAGGAAGAGAGAGAGAGAGCGCACTGCTTTCCTCCCTGTACACCACGCACCATGTGTCCTTGCCTCAAATGACCCCTTGAAATTTTCTTAACAAAGGACACTTTCTCCCTGCTTTGCCCAAGTTCCCCCCCCTCCAAAAGGGGGCGCTGTTCCCTAGGGAGAAGATTTCTTTGGCCATTTCCCGAGGAACAGATACGTCATGACAGTTAACCGTAAACCACTTTTACTGCCGAATCGTTCACACGTCAAGAAGAGCCCTAAACTGAAGTTATTCAGGAGTAGGACGAAAAGTATCCTGGAAAATGAGGCGTACACATCCCCCTCTTTGCCTTTTTATTTCCAAGAAACTGTAGTGTGAATGCTTTCCAATGTTTACAGGTGAGATTGTTTGCCATGACGAAGAGAAGGAGGTTGCGAAGTAACGACGTCTGTTTGCAGCGGCGGGGTGAAGGGTACCCAAGTGAAACTGAGGTAGTTACTTCTGTTTCTCACGGTCTGAACGTAGCCTCCCATTTTTCCACTATAAGAGTCCGTATGGTGGCCTGTATCGCCTCCACAGTACAAGCAGGGAAAGCTCTCCCTGATGGTATCCTACAGGCTCCCCCTGTTCCAACAGGAGGCGCTATTCTGAGTGTTACACCCCCCCGCCCCCAGTGGCAGGGGTGGCTTTGACACTTCAGAGGGACTGAGAAAGGATAGGGTTAAAGTGGCGAAAGGGCCTCTCTCAGGGAAACTGCTTGCAGCTGTTCATCCTTCTAGCATGTAAAGAAAACGTCAGCACGAGATTGCAGACAGCAAAATAGTTGCTGCTAGTCTGATCTGCCTCCACACTGCCTGCGCCCCCCCCCTGCTCATTTTCCCTCTCCACTGAGAGAGAGTTATTAATGGTGTTAACAGCAGACCTAATGCCTCTTCCTGTTGTTAAGATACAGCCTGTTCTGCCAGCAGCCACTGAAGTGTGACCGGGGAGGAGGGGGGGGTGTACTGGGGGAAGGACAAGAGATGTAAGAGGATTAAAATGTGGCGGAAGAAACCTGCTGTCCCTACACCCGCATCAGGACAATGGTCCCCCTACCCCTTATCCCTAAATGCCTGGATGGGACATTCCATTATGTCATAAGGTAGACTCCACACTTGTATTGTTTTGGATAATCCTCAGCCCCTTGCTGTCAGAACGGATCACTCCTCCAACCAATAGGATACCACCAAACCCCACATAACTTAGGATGGAACACCCCGTCCTCCGCTGCCCAGGTGGTGCATCCAAATATCCCGCTATCCGTACAGGGGGCATCCTCACCGCTACATGATTGTTGGTGGGACCAATGCACCTCCCCCCGTTACTGCTACCACAGGATACAGTGCCCATCAGATTACTGTCTTGATTTGTATTAGGGATGTGCGAACACGGTTTGGAAGTTCGGAGTTCGGACCGAACTTGACTAGTTCGGTCGACCGAACCAAACTTCCGAACCGAACTTGAATTCGACCGAACTGTTCGGTCGAATCCGAACCAGTTCGGAAGGCCAAAAACAGCTAAAAACACTGGTTTTGAATGTACGAACTCAGTTCGGAATTTGACCGAAATTGACTAGTTCGGTCGACCGAACCGAACTTCCGAACCGAACTCGATTTTTGAACCGAACCGAATTTCCGAACTCGGTTCTGTTCGCACATCCCTAATTTTTATGGGGTTTTGTCCCAGTTTCTGATTAGAGAATGAAACTATCTGGATTTTTTCAGCTACCTGGGTGCCGAAACTGTACATGGAAACAAAAATACCCAGTATTTTAGGGTGTCTGGGCATCTGGACGGTATTCAGGTACTCAAAATGATACCCCCGAATTTGGGTATTTCAGCTCTAACAGGAACCTCGTCTTAAGGGTAAGACAATAAAGGGTCTGGAAAGCAAGTGTATTATGAGGAGGAAAAGTTGTGGGAAGTGGGTACGGTTTAGCCTAGAGAAGTGAAGATAAAGGAGACATGGCGGCAGTCGTGCAATATCTAAACGGCTGCCCCAAAGATGATGGCAAGGAATTGTTCTGCCTGGCCGCAGGGGGCAGAGTTAGAAATAATGCCCTCAAATTTCAAGCTGGCAGATTTTGGTGAACTACCAGGAAACGCTTTTGAAAGGGACAAAGGTTGTCAGCTCTCCATTTGCTGGAGGTTTTATCAAACAGAGGCTGGGCAGACACATGCCAAGGATGTTGTCGCTGTGGACTTTGCACAGCAAAATGGGGAAGTTAGACTAGAAGACCGTTGAGCTCGATTCCAGCTCTATGAGTCATTCCAGCAGGAGGCTTGGATAGAACAAAGCCAGAGATACCAATCTGGACGGAAGGGCACTGAGTCACCCAGAGGGACCTGGATAGTGGAACTGCTGGGTGCGTGCCCCGAGGAGCTAACACCCCGGAGACATGACACACAGGGAACCTCCTGACTCACAGCTTCAGGAGACGTTGCTGGGGACCCGGGAGGGGAGGTCACTCGGGAATCAGAAGTATTTTGATCACATCATCCATGAAAGGGAAAACCGTAAAGAACTGCCCTGCTGAGTTCACCCAGCCCAGTGTCTTGTCTCCGACAATAGCCAGGACAAGATGCATCAGAGGAAGTGTACAGGAACAGGCCTAGAGGCCGTGATCCCTTCCCTGTCATTCACATCGAGCTGCCAGCAGTCGGAAGACAAGGGACGCCTGACTGCAGGGTTCCATCTAGAAGTTTGCAACCTGAACTGAGCCCCACGGGGCCCAGCTGATCTGGATGAGCGCGGGACGGGTGCTGTGTCTACACGAGCCCCTCGGTCTCAGATCCGGTCAGACTCCCCTAGCTGCGGGAGGCCCCACCCGCTACAAAGTGCCATGACATCACGGTGCTTTGTAGGGGGTGGGGCCATGTCAGTAGTCCATTTCAGGCAAGGCTGGAGCCCAAATTTCTGGCCCAATGAGGGCTACGGTTCTATCTCAAGACCATCTTAGCTAATAGCCCTTGACGACCCTATCTTCCAGGAACTTTTCCATCTGAATGCTATGGCAGGGCTGGTGACTCCGCCCCCCGCTGCTGCCGTAGACCTGTCTGTGTCCGTCCCCCCCACTGGAAGTTCTCTGCGGGCCACTAACTTGAAGCATCCTGCAGCGAGGTGGGGTGACGCAGGGAACTGGCCTGCACTGCTCTCTGGCACCTAGCAGCTCCCCCTGCTTTTCATAACTTTTGCCTGTGGGCCGCTGGGAAATGGCCAGCAGGCTGGAGGGAATATAAATTTGGGGGAGCCTCCAAGGACCAGATGGAAGGGTGCTGTGGGCCGGGGAATCCACACTCCTACAACTTCCAAATTCTGCCATTCTACCATTGCTTGTTAGTGGATACCGGCGGTTACGGTGACAAACACGTATCTCTGCAGCGGCATCACCGATGATTTATTCCCTGGACAGAACAAAGGAGGGCTGGGGGGAGCTAGCCCCATTGCCTCTGAGCGGTGTACCGAAGCCATATTTCACCCATGCACTGCACATTCAGAGGCTTGCTAGAGGATTCTTACTGTGACACAACCTCTCCCTTCCCCCACAACAAGCCCAGCTCGCAGACCAAAGATATTTACAATGCTGTCACTTTAAGGGTAATGAAAACTCAGCCGGCTTATGGCATGTTAGTCAATAGGACTGCAGTATGTAAATCAGCCCAGGGAAGCCACATTGTGTCAAGTAAGGGGCCACAAATCAAATGTTTGCCAGCTGCTGGTCTACACATGATGGGTGGCAATAGAGACAGGGGCCTGGATCCCTAACCCCCTCGCCAAGAAAAGAGCAGAGGAGGATGGAGAATCCTCCTTAGCTAGCAATAGGATCCAGTTAGGCTTCCTAGATGGTTACTTTGCATCCTCACGGTCTTCCAGCCGTGAGAGTGCATGAATCACAGGGCATTTTTACACACACCTTAAAGTTCCGGATTTTTCAATCTTCTGAGTTCTGGATGCATTCTGCCCTGAGGCAGCCTAAAGTAGCCGCAGCTGTAGACGTGAGGGGCTGCCATGGAAACCAAACGACCACAGCTGCCTGGAGCAAAGCAGTTTGCCAGGAGAACTTTTTTTACACACAAAAGTTCTGGGAGAAGTTCTATGCAGAAGTTCAAAGAGCCGGATGTTTAAGATTTGGGTGAGTGATTTAGACACACAGAAAGTTCAGGATGTAACAGCAAACATGCAGGAGAAATGTGCGTGTGAAAATACCCAATGCCACGTCAGCAGGTTTGATACTACCTCGGATGTAGGGTCTTGGCAGAAAATCCAGCTAAGAAATTGACAGATTAGACTCTGTCCTTGTATCCACCAGCAACAACCTAGAATGAAGCCGTGGACACCAATGGATGGGCCAGAGGATGAAATTTGACCCAAAGCTTAGAGCGGGGATACTGAAACATTTAGATTATGTTCCTCTCTCCTCTGGTCTGAGTTGCTGAGAACCCCTCCACCCCTACGTACACCTTGTCCTCGCTCTCTCCCCCACATCTCTGTTGCTGCAACCATAATTCCCTTAGCAATGGAGATTTTCAAAATAGCACTTGGAGAGTACGAACTTTGATTGGTGGTTGCTGCCCCAATCAGAATTCGTGCTACAGAAGTGGGTGGGGCTATTGCCCACTTTAGAAATTTCCACTTTGCTCAGAGCGGAATTAGGAATTTAGCAGCGGTGTCTCTTTAAACTCATCCCACCCCCCCAGTAGAACGTTTGAAAACATAGACACACAAAGAATTCCTACAGGATTCTCTTTTCTATGGAATCTCTACCTAGGGCAGTTACAGCCAGGAGGAGTGGAGGATTATTAATTAATTAATTTATTATTATTATTATAAGCATTTGTATAGCACCAGCTGTGTACCTGGTGCTTTACAGAATAAGATGGACGCGGTCCCTGCCTACGGCTTACTATCTGCCTTAGGTGGGACCATGGGATTTTTCTGCAGAAGTAGCGATCTCGCCTAAGGCCGGCCTGTCTGGACCTACGGAATACACTGCGATATGCCTCACCCGTGAGAGCGCAGCCAATCAGACAGACAGCCAATGCTCGCGTCCCGTTGATTAAATCAACCCATTCCCCACAGTCCTCACTCTTGATCCCCTTCCTCATCAACCCAAGCCCCCCACAATTCTGACTGTGTCTGGACTGGTTGATGGGAGGTGGGGGGGAGAGACGAACTCATCCAAAAGCATGGCCTACTTCTTCATGTCCGGTACAAAATGAGAGCCACTTTCTTTGCTCCTAGTTGCTATCTTGGAGCTCTGATCATAGCTGGACAACAGGGGCAGCCATCATCAACTAAAAATATCATGGCTGCTCCTCATCCGCTGCTCTTTCCTGAGCTGTCAACAAATGCTAACTTTCCACTCTCCTCCTGCACAGGAAAGCAGCTCTTCTCCCGAGCTCCTCTGGTGTCACAGGGACATGTCCTCTATCCATCACTGCCATCTGATTCTTGCCAGATGCTTTCCCACCCAGCTCCAGAACCAATGAATTGCAAAGCAGGGAATAAATCCAGGGATGTGGATCACTGATGTGATCACCCTCTTTGACCTTCTGCATAACACCGGCCAGAGGGTTTTGCTCTGTCATTCCTGCATTCCACGCTCCCGCCGGGCTGTGAGGTCATTCCTTTGGGGGTGGGGGCCGGTCCCCAACACTGGTTTTAATGACCTCACCGCTCTGCAAGTTAACACGCTCCCTGGGCCAAGTCCTCAGCTGGTCGGATTTGGCAAATTACTGGACGTGACAAAACTACAGTGCCTGAGGAACTGGACCTGTGGTGTTCAAGAGGAAGGGTAATTCCTTAATCTGGATATCACTGGTGGGAACGCATACGGCCAGAGGATTCGGAAGAAGAGCAGTTCCCAAGAAAGAGGAAGAAGGGCTTTTATGGCTCTGCTGACTCATGGGTTAGTGCAGGGTTGGGGACTTTCAGGCCAGGGGGCCAAATGCAGCCGGCAACTAGTATTTATTTGGTCCCTTTCCCATTCCTGGATCTGGCCCTGGATCCAGAGCCTACCCCCAAGCATTAAAAGACTGAGCTCAGGGGAAGGGAGCAGAGAGGAGGGAATGCACACAAGGATAGAGGACAGATTTGTGGCACTGACTGATTATCGGGACTCTCTTCTTCCTGAGTGCACCCCTTAAGCACCCTGCCCTCAACTTATAGCCAACCCTCGGAGCTTGTACACATTTTCAAATTGGCTCCCAGAAAGGAAAAGGATCCTCACCTCTGGGTCAGTGTCAGAAGCACTAGATCCCACCTGGTTGCAACAGGGCTTAGTACAGGGGTACAGACTAGGGCTCGTTCACTGGTGCAACCACCAGCCTAGATGCAGCTCAGGCTGGTGAGTGTTTGACAGCCTATTCAAGAATGTAATCTAGCACTATGAGTCACAGCGAAATGGAAGCAGCATTTCCCCCCAACGTGAAATAATGCTCGCTTCCTCTGGAGTCCACCCACGAGCCGAGCAGCTCAGCGGCACATCCGTGAAGGAGTCAGCAGATGCTCCATGTCCCTGCAGACACCAGCAGGAAGACCCCCAAAGCTGTTTGGGAGACCCCTCTCTCCTAGGATCTGGGGCATTCTCACTGCCCGGCTCATACAGCTTGCGACGAGCCACTCAGAGCAGGAATCAGTCCCGTTTCGCCATGCTCTGAACCGGTGTCTACATCTGGACTGCTTCATACATTCCACAGCTGACTCACTGTCTTCCCTCCCACAAGCAGGAATAATCATAGGCCAAAGAATCTAGGGTACATTTGGCCAGCTGAAAATACAGCTGCAGACGGGGACAGGGCTCCCTTCCCACGGCTGGTCAGGGACCTAGCTGGACAGGTTTATTCGGCAGAGGAAGGAGAGGAACAGGACACGTCACCACCAAATTTAAACAAAGCCTGCTCGCACTGATCTACAAACCTGGCAATTGCCTTTCGTACTCTGGCTTGGCCAGAACTGATGAATGATGACGAGAGAGGGGGAAACCGAGCAGGGGTCCTGAGCCCCCAAATGATGAGAAATTGTTTTAAACATAATACATGATAACCAGGGGTGTATAGTAATAATCTCAGGTAACTTCTGTGTCTAAGTATTAATCTCTCCAGAAATTGGTTTCCAAGTTAGGTTTATGCCAATCCTTGCACAGTAGTAACCAAAGAGATGGGAGGTTGTGGGGCTTCCCAGCCACTCTGATGTATCTTGGCCGCAAATTTCTCAATAGTCCCACACTAGCTAATTCACCATGCATTGCAACTGCTTCGAAAAGGAGCTGAGAGAGACCTTAAAGGCACCACCAAACGTTTAAATTTGCTGTTCCCTTCTGGGTTTCCAGCATCTATATTTGAAAGCGTTTCATTTGGAAACACAACTGTTTTAAAGACAGGAATGACCCAGAATTGTACGCTCACAGATGTTGTGGTTGCATTGCTGCAACAAGGCAGGGTGCAGAACTGGTCAAAATTTCTCAAAACATGCAACTTAGGGTGCTTTTACACGTGATGGCTGATGCCACCGTCACAGCCTTCTCCAGGAAGTGGAGCAGCCGTCACTCTAGCCTGGATCTGTTGGGCCACTCAAAAAAAGTTACGGCGGCCTGATCCAGGACGAGGGTGAGACAACGCGTGGACCTGTGACTGCATGTCCTGCCCCCGTGCAGCGCTCCACCTCTCCGGTTGACGGGCAGTTACGGAAGCCAATGACCGCTGCCATGGCACCCGTCCCCTGCCACCACTCAGGATCACGATAAGTAGAGTGGGCTCTCAGACACGATGGCCTGCTTTACTCTGGGTCTGGCAGCTGGTTCCTGATCGTGGTGGAGCTTAGCCTGGGCTGTCATCTGGGGATTTCCTCAAGTGACAGCCCAGGCTAAACTCTACCATGGTCGGGACGGGAGTCCAACCGTGGTAACATCTGCTGTCTGTCTTCAAATGTGATGGTGGCACCCGGATTAATCCGCACTAAGGCAGATTAATCTGCGCCGCTGTCATGTCTGAAAACACCCTTAGAGAAAATATTTGGTGGCAGTTTCAAAATTTGGAGAGGATGGAAACTTCACAAGAGCTTCCCTAAACATGTATGTCCCTTTTTTTTGACCCACTGGAGCCAAGGATTATCTTTGGCTAAACTTGGCACAAGTGGAATACCCTATACTTCCTGCTGGATCATCTGAACCAACCAGAACCAGAGAACCTCAGGTCCGGGGGACAAGTGCAGCTTGTGGCTAATTTTTATTTGGACCCTTTCCAGCTTCTGGATGTGGCTGATGGATCCAGTTCCTACTCCCAAGCGATGAAAGACTGAACTCATAGTAAAGAAGCAGAGATGAGGGCGTGCACTCAAGGACAGTGGACTGATCCATGATCTGGACCTTCTCTTCCTGAGTGCAACCCCTATCCCAAATATCTGTGTGGCCTTCAAACCTTGTACTAATTTTCAAAGTGGCCCCCTAGGAGGGAAAAAGGTTCCCAGCCCTGATCTAAACTCTGCCCAACTGTGTTTTGATTCCAGTTTTTCTGCCTTGACCCCCCCCCCCACAAGGCCAAGTAACTCAGACAGATTGTAAACCACAATGGACTGACACAACCATCTCAAAATGAGCAACTTCATTCAAGATGACTTGGATCAGACCCACCCCCACACAAAATGAGTCAGTCAGTTAGATGAGAAGGGAGGCAGCAGGCAGCAGGGCGTAGTGATCAGAAAAAATTAAAAAAGTTTCTCAGGATGGAGGCAAAGGTCAGAGTGAGATGAAGATACTGAAGCCTTATCGCCAGGACTTTCATCTACCAGCGCCACACAGGGAACTTAAGACAAAAGACAGTGAGCTCATCCGGCAAGGCCAGGCTCTGAACTCAAGGATCCTAGCTTCAGGTCCACCAAGCCAGCAGCAGAGCGATAGTGAACTCTTCCTAAAATACCTTTCCATAAGAAGTGCCCTACACTGGCATACAAGGTCAGACCAATGGTCCATTGTGCCAAGCATCCTGCCTCCAACAGTGGCCAACATCGACTGTTTCACAGAAGTACCCAACAAGCCATAATGGCATGATTTATTTCCTGCTGTTCACCCCTAGCTCCCAACACATGGACCAGATGACCCTTGTGGTCCCCTTCCAATCCTAAAATTCTACAGCAGTCGTCCAATAAATGTGTTGTTAAATGCGGTTGTTGGTAGCGTTAAGTCGTTACACTCAAGTGGGAGAGGTTCGAATTTCCCTTCCAGATGGGCTCGAACAGAGTAGACTAGGCGGGCCTCTGCGGAAATCTGCACCTCCTAGAGACATCTCTCTCCAGTGCCCTAAGAACTTGAATTCCAGGCTCTGAGAAGACCCAGTGCCCTTTCCCTGGCTCTTTCCTCTCAGGGCCGAATCGGAGAAGAATTTGCCCATTAGTGGGAGCTGGCACGTTAAAACTACAGAGCCAGTTCTTTCTCAACAGGGTCAGAGATTTTTATTTATTTATTTTCCTCACATTTACAGCCCCCCCTACTACTGCAGCTCGTGGAAGCTCACAACATATTTACACACACGTAAACAAACATCATTAAAAAAACCAATAAAATATTCCACGGCAGAGAAAATGGACACCCCCTTCCCCCGTCTCCCACGCCAAAGGCCCGTCGGAAGAGTCAGGTCTTACATTGTCTACAGAAAGAGGGGAGGTTTGGGGCCAGGCGGACCTCCACCGGGAGGGAGTTCTGCAGCCCTGGTGCAGCCACCGAGAAACCGAGATGCAGATGCCAACACAGACTCGGGGCAAACTGGCCTAAATGTCACCATTCCTTGAAGGCAATACTAGCACGAAGTCCTGGGTCTCTGGAAGAGGAGGAAAAGGTAGGACTATGGTTCAACACTCCAAGCTAGATTCACTCGTTGCCCAGTGGTCTCCAAGGGATTGCACGGGCTATAAATCAAAGTTGACTCTGCCTCCAAACTGCCTTGGGGACAGATGATCCTGCTTCTGTAGGATCCATATTGACAAGGCCGTAGCTCTTGCCTGGGGCAGCTTGGATCTTCCTCAGACACTCGCTCTTGGCTCCTCTCCAACTAGGATTCCATTTTCTTCCGAGCCACTGCCCCCCTTTTCCCGCGCCGCCCCTGCAAGTTCCCACCGCACCAGCGAGTGTGCGGCCTGGCACTGCCGCTGAGCCAGTCTAAATATTTACCTACTCTGCTCTGCGCGCCGGGTGATTTATAGGCCGAAGGCTATGCGACTGGTGCCAGAGGGGGCCTCTTGCATGGATCGCTGCAGATGTCTTCATTAGAGAGGGGGGCGTACAGGAGAGAGGACTGTGGCTGGGGGAGGGGGGGGAGACAGGGATGGGTAAATGGGGGCTATGGAAGGAGATGGTAAGGCAGGAAGAGAAAGGGTAGAGAAACAGAGGTGGGGTGACACAAGTGAGAGGAGAGAGAGTGGTGGAGAGGGGAACAGGATGAAAGGAGATCACAGAGCTAAATGTGGGGAGTATAGAGAGACAGGGTGGGCATGCACATGGGGGCTTCACAGATGAATTACCCTCTCAGACGTTTGGCTCAATTTTATTTTATTGTTCATAAAACACAACAGAGCGACCTGCCCCCTCCCCCACCAATCACCCACACCAGAGGTCTCTGGGGCCCTCGCTAGGAACTCCAGGTGCCAGGCTTTGACGGGGCCCAGACAGCTCCACCCGCCCCCCCCTGCAGCGCTCCAGCAGCTGAAACCAGAAATGCTTTTGCTTGTTGAGTCTAATCGTGTCCGAGGTGCACATGGGAGAGAGGGCCAGTGGGGCCAAGCCCTAGATGCCCCTGCAGATGGAGAACTCTGCCAGCACTGTTCTGCCCAGCTACAGCAGGGGTGTGTGTGTATTGACCAGTGCCCCTCTGCTCCTCCTCCCCAGGCATGGCTGTTGGGAGGAGTGGGGCTGGCTAGGTGCCCAATCACCCTGTATAGGTGCTCGTGGGCACCAAACCATGTTCCCCCTCCCCTACCACATGCAGTCTTGCCAGGCCAGCTACTGGGTGGGCTGGCTGGGTGCCCGCTCACCCGCTGCTGGAGCCAGCCATAGGGATTCAGTGCCACAGCACCAGGGAAGGGGCAGGGCTTCTACTCTCACCCCCTTTGCCAGTTTTGTAGTTGTGCCCCTGGCTGGAATGCTAACAGCTGGTCAGATTTTTATCTAGCTCAACTGCCTCTTGCTGGCTTTGTCTTGCTCTGCACTCTCTCCATCCAGCATCCGAAATCCCAGCACCAAGCCTCTCTGGACTAGGGCTGAAACTTGATTTCACTTCCCTGCCCTTGATTCTCATTGAGAATCAAGCTTTTTGACTCATTTTTAATGAGAACAGAGGGGAAAAAAACCTGGTTCTCTATCATTTCTTGATCAAGATTCCCCCCCACCCCCTCATTTGGGGAAAAGGTGCATGCACAAAATGGTCGGCAGGCCGTTCTGAGCATGCACGGCCCTTTTCCAAAATGGTGGTGAGGCTGCCGGCACCATTTTGGAAAAGGGCTGCGCATGCTCAGAACAGCCCAGCAGCCATTTTGCTCATGCACAGTGGTTTTTAAAATTTATTTCTTTTTTAAGATTCTCACGAGAAATTCTTGAGCTCTCGCTAAGGGTTCTCGATTCTCATGAGATTCTCCTACACTGGAATGATCTCCTTTTGCTGCATTGAGGCCCACCAAGCCTCCATTTACAGCCAGGTTTTTCAGAACCACGCACCCCAGCTGGGCTCTGCCTTGCTGCTTTGGAACAGCTCGATTCCTAGGGGTGATCCAGTAGGGAGATCTTGGTTCTGGAAAGGCATATTGGGTGGGGAGAGGATCATGACAGGAGGGAGTACCAAGGGCAGATTCGAGGGCCTAACCCTCCCAGAACGCACTGCTGGTCCCGGTCCTACCTACTCAGAATACAGCCCACTTGTGCCCTGTTACTTCTTTGCTAGATTATTAACCTGATGATGTTCTCCCTTGAATTCTCCCAACATTTCAGGTTACTAAAGAGGGACAATCACCACCCCCTCGGCCAATAAGCTCCGCCCCATGGCCAATAAGCTCCACCCCCTCGCTTGCACACTTCCCAACATTCCAAGTGCCATAAAGAGGGACAGACGCTCTCCTGCTTCTCATTCTATTTAGTTTCTTGTCATTCTATCATCTCCCCATGAGCCTCTCAAGTTCAATTTATATCCTGCCCCGAGCTGTTCGCAGGAGGGGCGGGATATAAATTGAATAAATAAATAAATAAGTGTTTTTCCTGGGAGGATCAAAATCTGGCAGCGTGAGGTTCTGGCTGTTTCTACATGAGCATTATCCAACCCCTCCATAAACCCCTCTAATCCTGTTATCTAATTGTTCGTGTGGACAGATAACCCGGTATAAATAATTCCTGTTTCCTGGTTTTATCCCAGAATTGTAAAACCTGATTTTTCAGGTTTTATTTATTCCGGGATAATACCGGGATAGCGCTCGTGTAGATGCCTATCCTGGGATGAAGCCCCTCGCCATAGAGAAGTGCAGGTAGAGTTTACCCCCCCTCTATCCAGCATCTCTATGGTATTTGCAGTCTTGGGTGGCAAAACGTCACAGGTGGGGATTTACAACAGCAAAGGCCATGACAACATGCTACCCAGGACCAAGTTCTACCGGATCCACCATCTCCATGGGCACTGGCATCCCCACCAATCCGTTGTATTCCCAAGAAATCAGAGCGGAAGGCGGCGATGAAATTCAACTGCATCGCACCATGGGATTGATGCAGTTCTCCTTGTGACCCGTATGCCGCCTACACAGCCATCCCGGGAGAGTGCTTTATCCTGAAAATGAATGGTCATTTAGATGCTTATCCCTGGATGACAATTCCTGGAATCATCCCAGAATTACAGCTGATCCCAGGATAATTGTGTTCGTGTAGAAACAGCCTCTGTGTTCCTGTTTGTTCAAGGCCCCCGGAAAGCAAAGCATTTTCTTTCTGGGTTTCTCCAACTTCCTTGCTTCAGCCAGTGATGGAGCAAGGCTGTGGTGGGGCCCCAGGCTCATGTCCCAATTATGGTCCACCCACGGGCAACGGTTGTGGTCTCCCTAAGTGGAGGGTTCCCCACGGGGGCTCCTGGGCGGCTTCAACCTTCTACCACAAAGGTGATGGGACTGCCCTAGCTCCCAGTGAACCTCCCCCCTCAGGGCAGCAGCAATCCTGCCAGGAAGGAAATTTAAGAGTGGGACAGGGCCAGCTCTCCCCACCCTTGCCCACTCTGAAAACTTCCTCCACGGAGAGGCCCTTGGCAAGTGGCCTGAGCGCCACTAGAATTTTTTCAGAGTGGGTGAGGGCAGGGCGTTGGCCCCGTTCCCTCCCCCGCCCACTCTGAACATTTCCTACCGGCTCTCAGGCCGCTTGCAGAGAGCCCCACTCAAGTCCAGGACCCAGGTTCAATGGAGCCCCTTCACTCGATGGTAGGAGTGGGACTCCAGGTGAATTATTGGTTACTGGTTTTATCGGTATCGGATTAATACGATATCGGATTTATCGGTATTGGTATATCGGTTTTTTTAAACATTGCTGATTTTCTCAGATCGTTAACATTCCAGCCATTGTTAAATGGCATTGATGTTAAAAATCCAAGAGAAACCGCCAATGTTAAAAAAAGATATACTGATAGACAATTATTGGTATTATCGGATTAATCTGATAGACAATTATCGGTATTACCGCATTAATCCGATACTGATAGTCCCACCTCTATGGTAACTAGTCAGCACTGACCTCAGCTCCCCCCAAAGTGGAGTCTCCTAGACATGAATGTGGAGTTCATCCTCTCACAGTTCATCTTCTCACAGTTACTCCATCAGCCTTTGATAGGCATCTCCACCCCTGCTCCCACAGCCAGCCCAGAGGCGGAGGTGCAAATTCACCCTTGCCCTTAGAAAGGATCAGTTCCAGTCAGAAGATAAAAACTCATCCCCAAAACATCTCCGTTGTTTCTTCAAACTCTTCCCTGGCTCCATCCCCCTCACTGCACATCCTGCCAGGTGATTCAGCACTGAGTGGGTTCTTGGCCAAGTCAGTGAAGGACACAGCTTCCGCCTGGGGATTTCTATAAAACTTCCCGGCATGGGAACATGTTCCAGCGTGATATCAGAGCCTCGGCAGATGCTTCGGCCACAGCCCAATTGGTCAGGGGGAACCTTGCAGCATTAACCCTTCCAGGGAGGTTTCTGAAAATTAGGTTGTGCAGTCAGCGTACAATTAGGTTGTGGAATTTACTGCCAGGGGAGGTGGTCAAGGCCAGCAGTATAGCTGAGTTTAAAAGAGGTTTGGACAAGTTTCTGGAAGATAGTTCCATTAGCAGCTATTAGCCAGATAGGATTGGGGAACAAAACCCTTTACTGTTGGGAGCCTGGGGATGACCCACGGGGAATGGATAGCATGGTGACCTGTTGGGTGCTTCTCCCAGGCCCCCGTGACTGTCCACTGTCGGAGACAGGATGCTGGGCTTGATGGACCGTTGGTCTGACCCAGTATGGCATTTTTTATGTTCAAATGAACAGATAGCAAAGATTCATTTCTGTTGTGAATATTGTTCGGATAGCTATCTGCAGATGCAAAATCCACAATTCATTCCCTATTAATTCCCACCTGTGCCTGGTGCTCTACAGTTATGATTTTTTGAGACAGGTTCCTGCCCTGAGAGGCTTACAATTTAGGACAGACAAGGGGGAAGAGACAAGGATAAGTACATTCCCATTTTGCAGATGGGGGAGCTGAGGCTGAGAGAGAATGGGTGCAGTCACATGAGCAAGGGTGGGACTGATCCAAATGCAGCCACCACACCTTGGACACGAGTGGCCCCATTTTGGGAAGCTTTATCCCACTTTGGTCAACCTTGCTATGTCCTGCATCACCGGCCTTTTTCCGAGGACACAGAGCAAGGTTGCCCGCCACTGCATCGCACGGTAATGTTGCCCAAAGTGGGATACGGCTGCCCACGGTGGGGTAGCCTCTCGCATGGCTGCCCCGCACTGACTTGCCCAAGGCCACCCGGCGAGTTCATGACCAAAATGGGATTTGAACCTTAGTGTCCTAGGTCCAAATCCAGCACCTTATCGACTAGGCTACGCTGGCTCCATCGCTGATGCAGATGTGCCATTATTATAGTTCTTGCTATTGTTTCGGTTTCGGACACTCATCTCTTGAGGAAGGTTTGGAACAGGCTCACAGACACCTCTCAGTACCATCACAATCACCATCTCTCTGCCCGGTGGGGAAACCCTCTTAGGCGGGAGAGCAGCAATCAGTGCACCAGATTAAATATCCTCTCAACTGCAGGCTTCCCAAGCTTGCTCTGCTGAAGGAGTCTCAACCTACCCTGCAGGAAACACTTTCTACTGGAATGTGGTGCAAATAATTCCAGTCTCCCTGTTCAAGGGGCCGCATCTCACCCACCACTCCCAAGATTTTACCAACGTGACCCCATTTTGAGACTTTTCTCCAGACAGCAAGTCCCATGCAACTTATATCAAATATCAATTGGTGTGGTGACTCCCATACATACTGGCATAATTCTACTTGGGGTTACAACTCACAGTGTCCTAAAGCCATCATCCTCTGAGGCGAGGAGAAGGTAGCCCAATCTCTATTCCTATGTCTTTCCTAACTGTCTAGAAGGGTGTTCTTATTTCAGGGCCCTGTGTGTGGGAAAACCTAGAGAAAGGGCTGTGGGCAGAGACCTCGGATGGTTAGGACACAACTGAGACAGGTGCATGAACAACTGTGATCTTGAGCTAAACTTGGCCTCACATTGTGGTTTGTCCAGTCTGTCCTGGGAAATTAAATCTTTTGTAACAAAGTGCTACTTCCGTGCCCTCTCTCACCTCCTCTGCCTTCCTCCTTCAGTCACGGTCCTCCTAGTATTTCAGTGTGCCCACCGGGTGGAGTTTTGTCTTCCGATTTCCACACTCAAGGATAGGAAGACTGGTCTAACGGTTATAGGCCAACTTAGGAATCTGGAAACGTGGATTCAATCCCTTGCTCCAGACTCTCTAGCTGACCTTGGGCAAGTGGTTTAGTTTCTCTGCATCTCCATTGATAAAATGGGAACAACAGTATTTGCTTAACCCACAGAGGAACACAAGCATGAAAGACTGGGGATACTAGCAAGATACCAGTGAAATTCCACATTGGAAATAACTTGAAATATTGGTCCCACTACCATGCTCGCCCAAGACATGCTTTGTCAGGCAATTATCCTCCACACATTGATCAAAGACACCCCCCATCAGGCTATCGTTGACCCGCTGACCCCAAAGAGCCCCTATCTACCAGCTCCAGAAACCCCTGTGAATTGTGTTGTGACACTAGCAGTAACTGCACCAATCAGCCTCCTCCTTCTCTCAGCTTATTTGCATACTTGGAGTCTATTGGTCTGCGGGCTTCAGGAGACGAGTTCTCACAATCCGCTCTTCCAGAGTACAAATCCCCGAAGACCCTCTTAACACACATTAACCCCCATTTTGTTCACACTATCAGGATAGTTAAATGGGGCATTTTGTGCCATTTGCCAAAGGTCTGCTCACTCTTTAGTGTATTTAAACATCAATGATAACAGAGGCCCCAGACATTCTAGAACTGACAAAGAGTTAAAACTCATATTGAGCTCAATGGAGGGAGTGATCCATGTAACCCCAAAGCAGAATATAGCAGGGGTAACTACAGCCCAGGTTGGGCCCCAAATTTGGGCTGAATCCAGGCCTGATTCTGCAGTTGGCTCAGTAAGGGGTAAACCTCCTGAATATTTATTCGTTTCCTTAATATTTGCACCCCAATTTTTGCTACCTGTTTTGATTCTCACAAGAATCTTGTGAGAATTGAGACCCCTTAGCGAGATCTCAAGAAGATCTTGCTAATGGTGCAAGAATCTTGCTTAAAAAGAAGAAAGTAACTGCACACGTGCAAAATAGCTGCCGGGCCATTCTGCGCGTACGTGGCTCTTTTCTAAAATGGCGGCAATGCTGCTGCTGGCACCATTTTGGACAAAGGAGTGCATGCACCGAATGAACTGGAGGCTATTTTGCACATGCACAGTTCTCCCCCCAGCGTGGAGTTGGCAGCTGCAGAAAAGAAGAGAGAGACGATAGGAGACAGACAGACAAACATGGGATGCGAGACTCGACACGGGAAGTGGCACACACATGGCGCCAGTAAGTAAATTGAAGGGGAAAAAATCTCTATCGAGAAAGGGTTGAGAACCGGGGCTTTTCCCGATTCTCACGGAAATGGAGCAGAGAAGCTTGATTCTGGACGAGAATAAATTAAAAAAAAACCCCAACAAGATCGCGTTTCAGCCTGACTCCTTCTCATTCATCTGGGTGTCCACTTTGGGCCTGATTCTTCATAAGTGCCGAGCGCTCAGAATTTCAAGCAACCCCAACAGACCCTGCAGGGTCTCCGCTCCCTGGAGACCAGGACAAAAGCATCTGAAGTCAGATACCCCAAAAAACGGAATTTCCCTAAATCGGTGATCATTTGCGTCCAAGTGACTGCATCTTGAGTCAGCAGCATAGAACCTAAGAATTGCCATACCGGGTCAGATCGACAGTCCACCAAGCTCAGCATCCTGTCTCCGACAGTGAACATTCTCGGTTTCTTTGGAGAAGCATCCAACAGATCACGATGGATCGATCCATTCCCTTCCTGCTGGTTCTCGGTGCCTGACAGTCAGAAGTGACATCCCCCAACCTACTTAGCTAATAGCCATTCATGGACCCACCCTCAGAGAAACTGTCCAGTCCTTTTTTAAACCCAGCTAGGCTGATATCTGGGAGCTGAGAACACAAGTCGGCAGTAACAGGCTTCCAGTCCTGTGCTCAAAATAAAGACACAATCTCATTCCCCATATGTTAAAGATGTGATTAATTAAAAAGCCCAATTTTTTTTTTTTTAGCCTGCTACACTGCTCTGCGGGACGGCCAAACAATGTTCTACTAACCTTTACCTCCTACTCTAAAAATTGAGCCTGCGGGAAAGATCTATATTTATAATGCAGCGCTAAATTCTCGAATGCTTAACGTCACTGAACGGGGCCTGTGGAGAGCTTTTTACTTGTGTTTTCTCTATGCCTGGTTATGTGTCCCAAATTGCTCATTCCCTCCTAGGGAGAGACTTAAAAAGCCTCCTATTAGCTCAACAGTCAGTAGCTGGGAATCGGTGTCCTAGGCTCCATGGCAGAGTCTTTAAGGCACAGTTAGAAGCCTTTGAAAAATGAAAAAGCACCCTTCAACGGAGCTGCCCTCCCCCCCCACTGTGGGAAACTGTGCTTCAGAAAGGGGTGGGGGCAGGGAGGTGACAGCCCAGGACGGAGATGATGAGCACTCATATCATCTGGCAGTGCCATAATGCCATCGACATAGTCTGCTAACCCAAGAGTGGGGCTTAACAATAATCACACTCGGATAGTCCACCCCATGCTGCCTCCCCTCCTTCCCCCACACATGGAGCTCTTTGAGGTCGCACACTCTTCACTTGTCTGGATCCAAGTAAAAAAAAGTAATGGAATGGAAGCAGCAGGATCCTGTCCTGCTTTCTTGGCTCTCCTTACCTGCGCCCGGGTTGGAATGCTTCCGAGGGAGGAAAGGACAATTTGGAGTTCGAGCCAGTGAGCAGCACAGAAAGCTCTGTTGTGGGATGCAGAGGATTCTCGGATGGTCAGAGTCCTCATTTTATTTATTTTATTTATTTTGAGCCATTTTTTGCCCGCTCCCTCCTGCTCACAACAGCAGTCCGGGGAGGCTCATGACCAGATTTGAAAATATAAAACAATTAAATAATTAAAATCAAATACATAAAATTTATATTAAAAAAATCATTAAAAGAGCAGAACCAACCGGGGCCCCCCCCCCCCCATCTCTACCCGTCTCCCTCCCCGAGGAACAGCCAGGTCTTACACTGCATATGGAAAGAACGGAGGTCGGGGAATTCCACAGCCTAGGAACAGCCACTGAGAACTCCCTCCCCATCATCGCCACCCAGGAAACCTGGGGGACTTAGAGTTGGGTGTCGCGGAGCCGCACCATGGCCCGGGGCGTGAGGCGTTCCTGCAGGTAAGTGGGGCCCAGGTCATTTAGGGCTTTAAAGGTCAACACCAACATCTTGAATCGGGCCCAGAAGTCAATAGGAAGCCAGTGCTGAGAATGGAGCACTGGTGTCGTGTGCTTGTGACAACCCGTCCCCATAAGGAGGCAGACCACCGCATTCTGCACTAGCTGCAGCCTCCAGACCATCACCAAGGGTAGCCCCACATAGAGTGCATTGCAGTAGTCCAGTCTAGAGGTGATGAAGTCATGGATGATGGTGGCCAGGTCAGAAGTACGGCTGAAATGGCAAGCCACTGCAGTAGCTTTTTCCGCTGGAAAAAACTCTTCCACAATGAGCGGCACGGTGCGATAGAGATGTCATTCCTCTAGTTTCATTCTGCTACTTCTGCTGTTCCACTACTTTCATTCCGCTACTTCCACCGGCTGTGAAAATAGCGGAACAATTTTTGTTCCAACAGTTTCGATCTTCCGCAATTTCCACCGGCACTGTGAAGTAGTGGAACAGTGTTTCTTATGACAGTTTCCAAAATTGTTTGGACAGTTTCTGAATTAGCGGAATGCCGGTGGAATTAGCGGAATGTCAGCGGAAAAGTTGAGGAAAGTCACGGGCATTTCTGAAATGGCGGAATGAAATAGCGGGGCGGAAAAAGGAGTTACCACTTCAGCACTAGGTCAGAGTCCAAAACATACAGCTGTAGCCGTTGCACCAAATGTACCTGGTGAAAGACGCTCCTCGCCACTGCTGCCACCTGGGAATCCAGGCGGAGCTACAAATCGAGAAGCACCCCCAGACTATGGACCTGAGTAGCTAAAGGGGGACAAACCCCATCAATGATGGGGGCCACCACCCCTTTAGCCCTACCCGCCAACAACACCGCCGTCTTGTCGGGATTCAGTTTCAAACAGCTCGCCCTCATCCAGTCCCCAGACACTGGGTAAGTACAGAGACTGCCGAGTTTGGGTCTGCAGAAAAAGAGAGAGTTCCATTGATTGGGTCTGGAGAGTGAGGGAGTTTCTCTGGACCCTTTGCCACAGCTATCCATCAGCTTTGTTGGGGCTGGGAGAGAGGGGTGTACGTGTGTGTGTAAGAGTTGGTGCATGGCATAATGTCTCCTTCCACAGTGTGTCTGCTGGCCCTAAGCGGTTGCAGGATTAGGGCCCAAGTACTGATGAGGCTGTTGCCCTCCTGATGGCAGTGACTGTCTCTTTAAGGGAGTTGGCTGCCTTCACAGGCCACGCCCCTCCTGGGAATATAAGCACAGGAGGCTCTGTTGTAAGGTCAGTCTGAGTACTGCCTTGGATGGGAAGAGCCTGGTGGGAGAATGAGCTAGCTTGCTGTATCATCTCAGTGAATGGCGTTTTGGACTTTATATTGGGATTTTGGTATACAGCAACTGTTGCAAAGCAAATAAACCAGCACTTTTTGGTGGAGAGAGTATTTTGAATGGCGTAGCTTATTAGGGCCCTGATCCTGACAGGCTCTATGGCACAAAGCTGCCTTACTGCACGCAGCCTAGTCCAGAACCCCATCCGGCACATGGAGAGCTCCCCTACATCCGCTGTACCTGGCTGGGTGGTAGCACGCACGACTGGATCTACGTGGGGCACTCTGGATCATGCCCGAGAGGTGCTGACATGGTGCATTTCCAAGACTTAGCACATTTAGCAGAACCCCTGACAGTACCCCCCACAGAGGACGAAGGCCTTATGGTATGAACTCACTGGAGGGGAACGTCTCTGACCCCTGAGCCAGCTTCAATCCATAAGCTTGTTTTTATTTAGACACACTCCTGGATCTGGCCCATGGATCCAGTTCCTTCCCTCAAGCACTGAATGAGTGAGCTCAGGAGAAGGGAGCAGAGATGAGGGCATGCACTCAAAGATATAAGATGGAACTCATGGCATTAGGGATGGACGAACGCGGTTCGGAAGTTCGGAGTTCGGACTGAACTCGGTCTGTTCGGTTGACCGAACTGAACTCGAATTTCAAACCAAACCGAATTGAACCGAATTTCCGAACGCCGTTCTGTTCACCCATCCCAAGTGGCAACACACACCAAAAAACCTGGTTTTGAATGGCCAAACTTGGTTCAGAATTCAACCTAACTTGGTCTGTTCGGTCGACCGAACTGAACTTCCGAAACAAACTTCCGAACCGAACTCGTATTTCAAACCAAACTGAACTGAACCGAATTTCCGAACTCGAATTTCAAACTGAACCGAATCGAATTTCCGAACTCCGTTCTGTTTGCCCATCCCTACATGGCATAGATCCATGATCTGAACCCTCCTCTTTATCCCCGTCCCCTTCTGAGCACACCCCTCTGTCTACAGCTCTCATGAGGCCCAGGGAGCGTGTACTCATTTTGGAACTGGCCCTTTGGAGGGAGAAAGTTTCCCAACCCAGCTCTGGAGCGTCTACTATATTCTATTTGGGCTGCAGCAGAACAAGGTGAAACTACCGGCATCGCCAGAGTTAAAACAGACAGTTCTCCCCAACCTCATTGCCATCTCCCCTCCCCCATAACTACAGGGAAAACAAATTACCTGCGATCCTGCGCTGATCCTAATATTAACCATCCGCCCCATAAACGCCCGGTGGGAAATAAACACAAACCTTTTTTGTAAAGACGCAGCCAATTGGTTTTAGATTTAATACCCAGGGGTTGGGAAAATAAGCAGCAGATTTACAAAAAAAACAAAACAAAAAACCAACCCGAATGGGAGTTTGCACAACAATCCCCTTAAAATTGGTGGCTCGTCTGCGAGATCGGGCTGGGGTGGGCGGGATTGTTCTTGAATGGTTCCGCTCATTTCCGATGAACTCACCGCGTGGTCCTGGGTGACTGTACATCATCTCCCCGGGAATCTCGCGTGTGGGGTCCTGTAGGGTTCCATTCTGTCCCCTCTCACATTCAACGTTTATATGCAGCCTTTGGGTGAGGTCATGAGAGGATTTGGAGTAAGTTGTCATCAATACGCTGATGACACTCAGCTCTACCTCTCGTTTTTAGCAGACTCAGACCCTGCAGACTCATTACTTACTCGGTGTCTGACAGCTGCGGGGGACTGGATTGGGTCGAGATGCCTGAAGTTGAATCCCAACAAGATGGAGGTGATGCTGGTGGGGAGGGTCGAGGGAGTGGAGGCCCCCATCATTGAGAGGTTGCACCCTGCCTTGGTCCCTCAGGTTTGCAGTCTGGGTGTGCTCCTTGATTCACAACTCCGCATGGATGTCCAGGTGGTGGCTGTGACAAGGAGTGCGTTTTCTAAATTACATCTGGTACGATGATTACGGCCATATATCTCAGGCTGCGACCATGCCACCATCATCCATGCCCTCATCACCTCGAGGCTTGGTTACTGCAACGCGCTCTACGTGGGGCTACCCATGGTGATGGCTCAGCAGCTGCAGCTGGTGCAGAATGCGGTGGTCCGCCTCCTTATGGGGATGGGCCGCTGAGAGCATGTAACACCGGTGCTTCGTTTACTGCACTGGCTGCCTCTAGCCTTTCAGGCCCAATTCAAGGTGTTGGTGCTTACCTATAAAGCCCTATACGATCTGGGCCTGACTTACCTGCGGGACCGTCTCACCCCCCCCCACTCCAGATCCTGGAGCGGCCTCTGCTGTCAGCCAGGAGCGCCCTTTTGGAGGCCTTCCATGTTTGGCGGGAGGCCACGTTGGAGAGGGCATTCTCAGTTGCTGCACCCCGTTTGTGGAACTCCCTCCTGGAGGAGGCTCACCTGGCCCTGGACCTGCTGACTTTTCATTGGGCTTTTCCGCCTGGCATTTGGTGGAGGGGACGGATGAGGGAGGGATGGGATGGGTTGAGGGCTAGGGTAGGTGGGTTTTTGTTTTATGTTGATATTTTTATGGCTTCACTGTAAATATGGTTTTATGTTGGTATTTCATGTGTTTTATATTTTTGTTTTAAAGTGTAAGCCGCCCCGAGCTGCTTCGCAGAAGTGACGGGGTATAAAATTGTAAAATAAAATCAATACATTCCCCCTTCCTCCAGTGAAAGAAGATGTGTCCCACATTTTTCTCACACGGTTTCTTAGGGCACTTTTCATGCTGCATGGGAGAGGAGAAACGTCCGTGATCGCAATCACGTCTCTGGTATCGTGGGAATTAGCGCACGTGAGAATGCGCGATTCCGCCTTTATGCCGTGAAAACGCTTGTCCTTGTAAGAGCTACGTTTGGGGACCTGGTCATAATTCCCGTGATAACATAACTGCGATTGCAGAAGTCCCGTCCACCCCTCCGTAATGTGAGAAAGTGCCCTTAGTCTGAAAATTCAGACAAGTAGCTTCAGGCCGAATCTCCGAGAGCAACAGTCACAATTCTGGGGAGAAGATTTATTTAATGAATCTTTTATCCCGCCCTATCCCAATGGCGCATTGAAGAACACATTTCATTGGCCGCTTGTGTAAACGCAGCCACAAAGAGGGGAAATTAACTGTCACAGATGACAGCATTGGGAACAGAACCCATGTCTCCAGACTTCCCGGTTCAGTGTTTTAACCACCACACCAAGCTGCCTACAAGAGGTAGGCAGTGAAAGTTGCCCAGAGCACAGAAGGAAACATCGCAAATGGAGTTATCATGCGCTGTCATCACCAGGAATGTTCCAGAGGTTGGTTGAGATCCCAGAATGAGGCCATGTTCCTATGTACGAAACTAAACCGATTGAGCAAAGTCAAAACAATTATTCAGGATTCAGTAACATCAGTATCATTCACACTACACTACTAAACCAAATTAGGGTAAAAACAGACATGATGGCACCTCGCTTAGGCCTGCTTTGGCCTGGGAGACACCGGCACATCTGTTTTGGCACCGCCACATATTAGCCCGGGACTGCCCCGGGGAGGGGAGGCAGCTAGCCTGGGTTGTGTCCTTGGACAATCTCCCAGTCACAACCTAAGCTTAGGGCCACCCACATGGGCCAACGCATTTGTTCTGGTCGGCCTTACCTGCTGCGGGTCGGGGGTTGCCATGGCCACGCGCCACAGCTGCCTGTCATTGGCCACCATGGCTGCCCGTCATGGCAGAGGGCGGGGTGCTGGGAGCAAGTTGGGGGAGGGGGGCTGGCCTCCCACACATTGGCTGTGCTCCTGGTCCAGACAGCTCTCTTGCCGTGGAAACATTTGTCTGGTGCCCAACACGGCCCAGGCCATGTCAGCTGTGATTTTCTGGCCCGGGGAGCCGCCATGCTGGCCGCACGTCTGTTTTTATCCTTAGTCCCACTGCCCCCAGTGGCCATATCATGAAAGTACACACCATGTCACCTATTCCTTCATGCCTTCCATGCAAAGCATTCTGGGATGCCATGGTGACTGGGGAGAAGCGATGATGAATCAGAGTTCTGAGCAGGAGACATTTTGTGCTGCAGCCTTGGAAGGACTGGCACAGCGTGTTTGCCAGCCGAACATGGAAAGGGTTCACGTTACAAGGTACTTTGGATTTAGAAAGTGAAAGGGATTAACTGCTCCTGATTTTTCTGGAACACTTACTTTGACTCCTGAATTCTGTCGCTTGATGTATTTCATTTCATTTCATTTCAACTTTTATTTGTACCCCGCTCGCTCTCGCCTACGAGGTATGAATCACGCTGGAGTACAAGAGGGTTAAGGAACCAACCTGCCCATTTGTGCAAGTGTGGCACAAACCACACAGACCCCCAGGTAGTGCTGGGGGTGCTCTAGCTTGCAAGTGTCCTCTGTGGCTTTTTATTTATCTATATTTATTTATTTAATTAACAATTTCTACCCTGCCCCATCCAGCTTCACGGCAGCTTGGGGCAGCTCACGTAATTTATAACATAAAAATATACAAAAAGGGTGTGTGTGTGTTACAAAGACAATAAATATGATAAAAAGAGATAGGACCCACTGGCTAAAAAAATCCCACCCCCTATCCACCTCCCCCAAAGGCCTGGACGAACAGCCAGGTCTTACAGGCCAGTGGAAGACCAACAATCTGGGAGTCAGGCGAGCCTCCCCTGGGAGGGAGTTCCACAGCTGTGGTGCGACCACTGAGAACGTCCTCCCCATCATGCCCCCCCCCCAGTTTACCTGGGGGACCTCCAAGAAGGCGTCTCCGGTGGATCTCAGAGATTGTTCCAGGGCCCAGGGAGTGAGGTGGTTTCTCTTTTTATGGATTGCTTCACAGCCTAGTGTCATCAAAGCACACACTGCTCCACCTATCCTTCTCTTAACCTTCCGTCTCCCAATAGCCCTTCAACAGGCCTGTCTGGGGAGGGGGAGGCAGGGCAAATAATCTCCCTTGGGGCTAAGCCAGCTCCTTCTGCAACATCAGAAGGGCCTCAAACACCCACAGTAAGCCAGCGTTCGGCCTTGAGTTTCATCTCCCAGAATGAATGAACGGGGGGAGAGTAAACAAAGATCGCACGTTTTGGATTTTTAAAATTCTCACCATTTTCGTTATCTGCAGCTGGCGTCCAGCCTGGCACTGAACCCAGCACAATGGTCTACGTGCCATCCACGCTCTACCTGAAGCCTCCAAACAGAACTCAAGTGCAACTTCAGTGGTGTGTAAGCCTTGCGTCAGCCCTCTACACAGAACCGAGTTTGCCCCCTAGGAGCTAATTTGTAACCCAGGGAAGAGAGAGAGATTGCTGTTCAATAGACGGCTTTATCGATAGTCAGCTCAAGAACGACACAAACGAAAACCACTTCTTTGAGAAGCCCAAACCGGCCTGCTCCCTGCCAGCGGTGTCACGGCTCTGGGGCAATGGGCTCCCCCTTTGCAAGCCACCTGGATGCTGCGAGGAAATTTTCAGCGCATGCATCATTTGTGGGGGGCCGGGGAAGGAGCAGAAGTGGGGCCAACACTCTTTCCCCTCCCCGCCCCCCAGCTGCCACCTACTGTGAAATATTCCTAGAGGTGCTCGGGCCGCTTGCAAAGGGCCCCATCAGGAAAGACGTTCTCGGAGTCAATGGAGGGTAGAGTGCCGGTCCTGCCCCACTCATTTTGAAAAGCCACCCCCACAAAGGCAAATCCACCACCCTGCAGCGGCTATCAGTGTCCCCTCCCCAGGCGTTCCCAAACACCCACTACACCTCCTGCAGTGACCTGCAGTAGTCCGCCCCGCCCCGTACCCAGATAAGCCCCACCCTCCACCGTGGAGACTCCGCCCCCTTGCTCGGAGGCAGCCTGCTCCCTGCACTTCACCCACCCTTGCCTGACCCAGAAACCCCTGCTTCCCTCCTCTCTTTGCCTCTTTTCCCATGCTGCCCCCATGCCGGGAATTTCCTCCCCAAACACATTCCATCTGTACCTTCAAACCCCTCTTCTATCAGGCTTTCCTTAGTTTCTCATCCCCTCACACTGCTCACCGATTTCGTCAGGCCCCCCATTCTCCCCTGTAACTAAACTAAGCATGTGCACCTGCAGCTTCTCAATTTGTTGAATCTCTCCCTGTGTTCCCCTCTCCCTTGCCCATCCTACATTGCATGCCCCTCAGGGCAGGGACCCTGTCTTTCATTCATGATTGTTTGGTGCCAGGTACACTGCTGGCACTATATAAATACTTCATAAAAACGTTCAGAGCCAGGGCGTTGCTCATTCTAGTTTTGAAAGTCCCACCCTTGTAGCTCTCCCTTATAGCCCTACAGAGGCTATTCCACAATTGAGCAGCTGTTTCCCTTTAACAGGTGTGGGAGAGAAAGGAGGGGGTTCTAGGGGCTGCGTTGAGAAGCCTTCTGGTTCTCGCAAGAAGCGCGATGGGGATCTCGACAAGATCTCAGCAACCTTCCAAAATCTGGCAAGAATCTCAAGAACATTTTTAAAATGCCCTGTGCAGGCGCGAAACGGCCACCGTGGCGGAAGCAAAATGGCTACACTGCCAGCGCCATTTTGGAAAGAGGCCGCACATGTGCAGAGTGGCTATGGCGGCCATCTTTTTGCATAGTGGCTTTTTGTTGTTCGCTTTCTCACCTGCCCCTGCAGAGAAACAGAAAAGAGTCCCACAGCAGCCCTGGAGTTGGAGAGAGGCAGCCAGGGGAATACAAGTGTCACAAGGAGAAACTGGGCTACATGGAGACTACAAATATGTAAAGGTAAAGGTTAAATATGTATGTAATGTGAAAGCTGAGAACTGGAAACTCACTTCATGCAATGGAGAAAGGCAAAGTCATGCTGAATGTGTATTCAGAAAAAGCCTAAACACCTCTGCAGACACTAGCCAGAGACCATTGAGTTGAAAAAGGATTTCTTCCTGGGGACATGACTGAAAGCACACAGTCACCGGGCAGGAAAATCTAACAAAGGACCCTGGAAAGGTATTTAATGGGGGGAGACAAGACAAAGGAGATCCATCTTTCTCTCTCTCTCACTGGGTTGAGATCAGCTGGTTAAGCTTGATCTGCATCATCAGATCTTACCAGCCAGAGAAGGACTGCACCAAAAGGAACTATGAAGTAAGGCTTTTTGGAAACTCTAAAGACTGGTACCAGCCAAGCTTTCCATCACTGGCTGTGACATGAACTGAAATACCCTTGGACCTGGATTAGGGTAAGACTAAATTAGGAGAATCCAAGTACAGATAGGAATGCATTATTGGTTATGTTATTTTGATTTCTGCACTCTCGAGTATAATCTTGTACTGCATGCTTATTCATGATTTATTCATTTAACTTCCTTTTACTGAACTTCATATGGTCCAGTGGAATTGCTAATCCTAACATTGGCGAGACACAGTTTGGGGTTAATTCTGTGTTTACAAACACAGATGAACCTAGAGAGAAAGAGTCTGTGCTGGGAAACTCTGTGGCTGAAAAGGTGACAAGAAGGTTCCCCCCGTTGCAGGCTCAATCAGTTCTAGAGAGAGCTGATCCAGTGAGAGCTGCAAGCCAGGGAAACTGAGTCACAACAGTCTAGAGTGGGGTACTGAGCCCCCAATCCCATGACAACAAGGTTTGGGTTTTTTTTAAACAAGTGTAGGGGGAGGGCGAGATCCTTGTGCTTCTCATCGAGAGTTAGAGGCTTGTTGTCATTTGCCAAGATTGAGCCAAGAACCTCCAGTTTCTTGCCGAGAAAAACCCCAGAAGAACCCTCCTGTGTCTCGCCAAGGACAGTGAGAATCCGAGAAGTGAGTTTCAGTCCTAGGAGGAACTTCTGCTTCCTGCTAGCTGTCGTCAGCACAAGCCAGGGAACTGGAGAAACTGTCTGTGTGGAAAAGCCAGAGCTCTGGCTGCTCTGTAACCACTAAACTGTGCTCTGAAACCCAGATAAACAACCTGTGCCACATTTGCAAAGGGCAAGAGTCCAGAGCGAGGAGAGGTTGCGAAATGCCACAGAGCGGAACAGTTACACCTGGCAAAGTCTGACCGGGCCCAGCAGAATGGGTCCAAATGGATCAGAAGCCAGCTCCCTCTTATCGTTACTTGCTTGATGGTAAACGCTGCCTCTTGGGCCTGCCCCGCTCTCAGATTTTTCTTTAACCATTTTCCAGCGAAGCAATAAACATACACAGAAAGAGAGAGAGAGAGAGAGTGCCAAAGTCGAACTGATGTAAAACCAAGTGCCAAGAACAGGCTCTTGAGTCTGTCGCGTTCCCGGCTGCCTAGCAATCCGCTCCTGAAGCTAGGCTGTTTTCTTGGGAAGCAGGAGAGAGATGCTGAGCTGGAGGATTTGAAATGTTCCCTTGAAATGGAGCCAGAAGAAACCATCTCTCCGTTGTACCGAGGAGACAGGGAGGCTTCTCTGGGGCCTGTGATTTGCAGACAGGTCCCGAGGGCAAGTCCTCATGAGGCGAAGAGGGATTGTGGCCGGAGTAGGCTTAGAGGTTTGCAAAGTGCCAACAGCTCCCAATGTGTGTGTGTGGGGGGGGAGATCTACAGCTCCCAATGTGTGTGTGGGGGGGATCTACAGCTCCCAATTAGGGGGGGGAATCTACAGCTCCCAATGTGTGTGTGTGTGGGGATCTACAGCTCCCAATGTGTGTGTGTGTGGGGATCTACAGCTCCCAATGTGTGTGTGTGGGGGGATCTACAGCTCCCAATTTGGGGGGATCTAGAAGATCAGCAAAGCGCTTTGATTTGCCTTGGCAGACACACAGCATTTGGATGGGTGAATTTCCCCAGGGCCTGAAAAAGGGCATCCTGTCTTCTGTGTCATTTGCCCTCATCAAGACAGGGAGTCTCTCTTCCTGGGTATTGTACAGCACTGAAAGCAGCCTCAGCTCTTTAATTCTTGTGCTCTTCTGGCGCATACAAGGAAGGCACCGAATCGGTCGCCTTGCTATGTTCTCTCTGGACCACATGGGCACCAGAAATGAAAGCTTTGCCTGCCTTTCTCACCATCCTCTGCCAATGTGTCTCAACTTGCACATCTCCTGGGATCCGAGTAAACCATTCAGGCCTAACCAACCACTTGGGACAATTGGGGAAGGGAGCAGGGTGAGTGATGCAGGGGCCTGTTCTAAGGAACGGCATTGGGACGGTCAGGCAATTGGGAAGAAAAAGGGCAAACGGTGACCAAATGTTCTTTTAAGGAGAGGGTGGAGAGTGTGATTCCAAGGGTTTTCAGCAGGTCTAGGCACGATACCCATTTACATCTTGGCCTTTTACTTCCTCTCCCTTGAAACCAGAGTAAAATCCACCTGTGTAAACAGGGCTGGGACAAAACAATAATCCATTGTGATGGCTGAACACTTCAGAATGCAGCAAAGAGACGGATTCCCCCCTCTGTACCACCTGGTATAATGGGAAGGCCGCCCGGAGGAGCCATCCATGCTCCAAAAAGACACCAAGGAATCCCCATGGGCACCAAGGCTCCCTCCCTCTCCTGAAATTATTATTATTATTATTATTATTATAAACATTTATATAGCGCCAGTCCTGTACTTGGCGCTGTAGAGAACATAGAAATGGACGCGGTCCCTGCCTGTGGCTGAAGCATAGGCTCAGCGAGGACGGTCTCCCTGCATAGTGGGGGTCCGAATCCAGCTCACAGCTGTTTTTTATTTGGCCCCTTTCTGGGTTTCTCAATTCCTCCTGCCCTGAGGTACTGGGAATGCGAGTCCCGGAGAAGGGAGTGGAGACGAGGGATGGATCCGTGGCACAAATCTGTGCTCTAGACTCTCTTTCCCCTTCCTAAGCACGCCTCTGCCCCCAACACCCGTGTGGCCCTCAGAGCTTGTTGTAATTTTCAAAATGCCCCCTCCCACAGCAGGGAAAAGGTTCCTAGGCAATAGCTTGCACCAGGAGAGAGAGGGCGGGGAGGGGAAAGTCATGCTTTCTTTCTAATAAGATCCCATCAAACAAAATTAAAATAGAATAGTGGGGTGAATTTCATTCTGTGCTGCTCTGCCCCCCGCCCCAAACACAGGGAGGCTGGATCTCCCTGATCCCACTAGCCAGTCCGGCCAGATCACTGTCCCCCCCCCAAATACAAAGCAGATTTCAGTCCATATACAGGCTCCCTCCCTCCCCTCTCCATTGGGCTGCAGAGAAATCAAGCATCCCTTGCCACAAATGATCCAACCGTCTTCCAACAAGACGGGGCACTGGACTAGGAGTTTGGAGGATAAGGTTCTGGTCCTGGGCTCCTTCGGGAAAGTCATTTCTCTCCATCGCGCCTCAGTTTGCCCATCGGCAAATTACGGCACCAAGTGGGCATTAACGGCACCAAGCCACCTTTTGCAAAATGCTCTGAGGTCGATGGGTGGCAAATGCGAGTAGGGTCACCAGCTATCACCACTTATGAAAAATACATGGGGCAGGGCCTCATATCTGGCACCCCTAAATGAGACAAAGAGGCTGAATGTTATCGCTAAAGACCTTACTCTCCGAAGGGATCCCGCCTCCGTGCCTCCCCTCCACAAAGCTGTTGGGGTGAAGGGAGTTGATCAGACTGCTCCTCCCCATTCCTGGCCTTTCCCTGGCACAGAGCTAGTTACAGAAGGGGGGGGGGGGGA
>QEPC01009472.1:7913474-7930738 GCA_003113815.1 Sphenodon punctatus | reverse complement strand
GGGGGGGGGGGGGGAGAAGACAAACTCGCAAGGGAGCAAGGGTCTCAGGTCGGAGGGAGCACCATCCCTCTTCGTTTTGTGGAGGAACCCTGGGTGGGTAACAGTCCCTCAGGATCTTATAAGGGCTTTCCTCCTATACCTTGCTGACTGAGGCCATTGACTGAATGGCTCCTAGGCATCCACTTCCTGAATGCTGACAACGTAGGTGCCCTTGGTTTACAGAGGACCTGTGATGGATAAAGCAGAAGGGACGGCAGCTGCAGCAATGGTGGCACTGTACTCATGCTGAAGCCAATCAGTTGCAACATAGAGTTAGTTTAAGAGTCAATTCAATTCAATTCAATTTTTATTTATTTGTCAGGGCTTCCGCCAAATGTCAAGAAACAAACATAAAACATAAAACCAAACAGTGTGGATAGTTTAAGAGTCTATGCTGTGGCTGTGCCACAGGGAGGAAGGTGTTCTTTGCTACCATCATAGCATCCAAAAACTTGCATCCAGCTGAGCTTTTCTGGGTGGTGCAGAGCCTGGTCAGTCCGACCTCTCTCCGCCTGGAACTGGAATCTTCCAGTGTTCACTGTGCCATGTTTGTCGACTTTTTCATGGATAAAATCACCAGGATTCACCACGACTTCAGTGCCGCGCTTGTAGCAGTGCGAGAACCTGAGGTAATGAAGGCCCCACCTTGTCCAGTTTCATGGGATCAGTTTCAGTGGGTATCACCCGCTGATGCAGTGGATGTCCTTGGGGCGGTTAGAGCCACTTGTTGAAAATTAGATCCATGCCTGTCCTGGCTGATTAAGGCCTGCCGTGAAACTTTAGGACCATTGCTGGCCGGTGTTGTCAATGCCTCCTTTAAGGAGGGCAGAGTGCCGGGCTGCCTTAAAGAGGCGGTGGTGCAGCCTCTGCTCAAAAAACCATTGCTTGACATTGACTCCCTTGCCAGCTTTTTAGGGAAGGTTATTGAATTGGCGATGTCTCAGCAGATTCAGGGGCATCTGGATCAGATCATTTTTCTTGATCCTTCGCAGTTCAGCTTTTGTCCTGGGCTTGGCACAGAGACTGCACTTGTGGCTTTGGTCGACCACCTGCGCCATGAATTGGATCAGGGAAGATAGATCCGTCGGCAGCATTTGATACCGTTGACCATGAGATGTTGGTGACCCATCTGTGGGACTGGGCTGGGGTGGGCAGAATTGTTCTTGAATGGTTCTGCTCTTTTCTGGATGGGAGAACTCGTTGGGTGGTGCTTAGGGAACGGAACCTCACGTGTGGAGTCTCGCAGGGTTCTGTCCCGTCTCTCATTCAACGTGTATATGCATCCTTTGGGCAAAGTTGTGAGAGGGTTCGGCATACGTTGCCATCAGTATGCCAATGATACACAGCTTTACCTCTCCTTTTCTGCAGACCCAGACCCGGCAGTCTCTGCGCTTACCCAGTGTCTGGTGGCTGTGGGGGATTGGATGAGGGTGAGCCATCTGAGGTTGAATCCTGACAAGATGGAGGTGATGTTGGTGGGTAGGGCTGAAGGGGTGGTGGCCTCCATCACTGATGGGGTTTGCCCCCCTTTAGCGACTCATATCCGTAGTCTGGGGGTTCTTCTCGATTCGCGGCTCCGCCTGGATTCCTAGGTGGTGGCAATGGCGAGGAGCGCCTTTTGCCAGTGACATTTGGTGCGACGGCTGCGGCCATGTTTTGGACTCTGACCTGGCCGCCATCACCCATGCCTTCATCATCTCTAGTCTGGACTACTGCAATGCACTCTACGTGGAGCTACCCTTGGTGACGGTCTGGAGGCTGCAGCTGGTGCAGAATGCGGTGGACCGCTTCCTTAAGGGGATGGGTCATTGTGAACACATTACACTAGTGCTCTGTTCTCTGCACCGGCTGCCTATTGTCTCCTGGGCCAGATTCAAGGTGTTGGTGTTGACCTATAAAGCCCTAAATGGCTTGTGCCCCACTTACCTGTGGAAATGCCTCATGCCCCGGGCCATGGTGTGGCCCCTGCAGTCAGCTGGTGACACCCGACTTGAAGTTCCCTGAGTTTCCCGGGTGGTGACGATGGGGAGGGCATTCTCGGTGGCCACTCCTAGGCTGTGGAATTTCCTCCTGACGGAGGCCCATCTGGCCCAATCCTCCCCTCTTTCCGGAGACAGTGTAAGACCTGGCTATTCTGCCAGGCTTTTGGGGAGGGAGACGGGGAGGGTGGGATGGGGGGGGGGCTGGGGAGGGGTTTGGGTTCTGCTCTTTTAGTAATTGCAATGAGTTTTAAATTTTGAAGCTGTGATTTTAATTGTTGATTTAATTGTGGATTGTTTGGTTTGTTGTGAGCCACCCTGAGCTGCTATCTGAGCAGGAGGGCGGGTGGGATAAGATACTCTGAAATAAATCAAATAAAAAATAAAATAAAATAAATAAATAAAAATAAGTTAGCACAGGGTGTGGGGAACATATTCCCTCCCCAGGGGCCACTTTGAATATTAGTACAAGCTCCAAGGGCCGCATAGAAGTTGTGTGTGTGTGGGAGCTTAAAGGATGTGCTCAAGAAAAGGTGGGTCCTGATCATGGATCCATCCTTTATTCTTCTGTCCATGCCCCCATCTCTGCTCCCTTCCCCTGAGCTCAGTTTTTCAGTGTTTGAGGGGTAGGTACTGGATCCAGGGACCAGATCAAGGAACGGGCAAAGGGTCACATAAAAACTTGTTGTGGCTGGCCCCTGGGCCTTAGGTCCCCCCTCCGCTACCTTTTCTCCTCCCTTTCCCCTTCCCAAGAGACCATTTCTCCCTTTCCCCAGTATCGGCCCATATCAAACTGATCTGCTGTTGTTCCCTTAGCTGCCCAGCTCCCACAGAAGTCCCTCTTAATTTAGGCTGGTTTAAGAAAGCCCAGAGAATCAAGCCCCATCCTCTTCCTTTCCTTATCTCCCATCCGCCTTCTGGAAACAATTGGAAGCTGATGTGTACCCCCCTGTGGTCCTGGAGAACAATACAATAAGGACATGGGATTTCCACCCCCCTGTGAAATGAACACAGCAGCACACTGTGCTCAGTTTTTCCATAACGATGATATAACAGACAATGTATTTTTTAAAAGAAGAAGAAGAACAACAAAAGCCTTCCCAGAAGACTCAGGGCGGCTCACAATCCATACAAAACAATAAAATTAAAACAATCAAAACACACATCTCTCCCCCCCTTCCTACAGCTCTACCCGGAAACCTCCCCAAGCCCTATTGATCCCTGCCTGCCACATGTTCTTTCAAATAAAAAAAAGTTTTGCATCGCCTCTGGAAGATGCCCAGGGTTGGGCTCAAACGAACCTCTTGAGGCAGGGAGTTCCACAACATGGGAGCAGCGACCAAGCACCCCCTGCTGAGCACCCCCGCCCCACGGACAGGGGTAACCGACGGAACCTGCAGGAGGCCATCCCCGGCCGACCGGAGAAGCCGCAAAGGGGCAGGGTAGAACAGGACGTTTAGGGCTTGAAAGGTCAAGTGAATTTGCGTCCTTTCTCAGGAAGCAACCTCTGGAAAGATTTTCTGAGCAGCAGGGGTTTTCATGATTATGACGCTTTCTAGGAACCCTGGCTGTGAAGCCTCCGGTTAGAACAAGCCACGGCCATCTGCATGACAACCCACAGCCCTCGCCATCCGAGGTGCAAAGAGCTGCCAAGAGGCGGCCGGGAAATGAGCTCATCCTGTGTGAACGACCTGCTGGGTGTTTGCAATCCTCTGGGGAAAGATCGAGCCACTTCCTCCCAGCGTTTTCTCCTCTTAGGTCCAGGCTAACCTTCCTCCTGCAAGGACCTGCCATTTCCCCCCCACTTGACAGCGGTGAATTTATTCCCCTCCCAAATGCAGAGTGACGTGATGTGAGGAAATTCTGCTTCCATCCAAAAAACCCCAACAGCGTGTTAACGGTTTCTGTCATTTGTGGATTTGGTCCTGTATTTGGGTCCAGGTAGGCTGAGCGCTACATCCACGCGCCCTCTCCCTTCTCGGTGGCTACGTATGGTAGAACTAGTGGCACAGACAATGGGTGAACATTGAGGTGGGAGTGCTCTAAGGCACAGTACTGCTGCCACAGATCCCCTTAGCTCTGCCCCCACACCAGTCTCTTGATGATGAATGGGCACAGCTGCAGAGAGCGGAAGTCTTCTAAAAATGAAGAGGAACATATGGCCTCTTACCTCTCTTGACATGCCACCCGTGTCTCGTTAGCTCACTTGAACCCTCAACTACCATCTTAAAGTGATGTTATTTCAGAATGGTTCCCTTTAATGTAGTCTGTCCTCCCGGTTTCTCTTTCCTTTTCAAATTGTCCCAAATTGATTTGATATTGTTTGGTATTTTTATATTTTTATGATTGTAAAGCGCTCCAAGTGCCATTTAAAGGCAGGGGAACGCTATAGAAATAAAATGATGGCAGCGACGATTGATTGATGATGATGCCCACAAATTTGAGTAATAAAAGTGCAGGGCTCACATTTACTCAGCCAGGTTGAACTTTTCCTGGAAATCTCAGCAGCAGTGATGCAATAGGCACCTCAGCGCTTTGCATGATCAGATCGCTATTTGGGGGCCTCAACGGCAGTTGGGAAACTGAGTTTTGTTAGGATGACACACGCCCCGTTATGACCCCTACGTCTGGTGGTGTAGCTGGGTTTAATAAAGGCCTTTACAACTGGTCTTAGGGCCAGTAGGACATTTCAGAGTGGGTGGGGACAGAGTGTTGCCACTGCTCCCTCCTCAGTCCACTCTGAAAATCTCTTAGTGGTTCTTCTCAGGCTGCAGGCAGAGAGCTCCCCTAGAGTCCCAGGGCATGGTCTCAACTGAGCCCCCTTGCTCCATGGTAGCTACGCCCCTGACAGGAGTGTCTTTAGACATAACGTCAATGGGTGTCGGAATGTGTGTTTTGACCTTGATAAGAACACCGGTTTGGCCCTGTGTTCACTATGTGGCGCTGCTTAGACACACAGCCCAGCTTGGGGCAAATCAATGTTTTGTTCGCCATCCAATCTCAGCACGCAAGTGCTGCCTCCTCGTTCCCCGCGTTGTACCTGCTAACACGCCACGCAATATCATTAGACACAACGTTGGCCACGTGTTCAGCCGGAACACAGAAATTGTCCTTGTGATGCAATGGTGTTCACATGGGTGACCAAATTGGTGTTGGGATTGTTATGGCCAAACATGTGCTTAGACACCTGATCTTTGTTATGTCTAAAGATGCCCAGGAACTGATTTCTTCTCCTGGCCTGGATGTCTTTCCTGCTGCTCTCAGGCTCCGACTCTGTTGAGGGGTGTACAGGCCCCAAGATGTGTCTGTTGCCGAGACGATCTGGGCCCTGATTTCCCTATCCATTCAGATTGTGTCCTCATGGATACCCCATGCAATCACACTGATGACAGTGAGGGCACGGGCCCATGAGCCTGGCCTGGGGCCCTCAGGAGGGCTGATTTGCTAGTCAGATTCCAGGTTGTCTGCGGTGTATGTCACGGTGGGGCCGAACCCATGTCCCGCGGAGCCGTGCGCGCACAGGCGCGTGTGAACTGAGCGGATACTCAGTGCGGGCTCGTTCAGCCCTGTGGATCCTGTGAGCGTGCTCATGCAGGATCCATGGGGCTTGGGATCGCACTCATTGACACTAATCAGTTTACGGTCTCCCATCGTCAAATTAAAGACAGCACTGAAGGGAGAGCCCAGTTCCGTGGCACGGAGACAATTGCAGCATTATTCCTTCCCCAGACTATTGTTCTACAGAGCTTAGAAAGGGCACATCTCAATGCAAATGTTCTACAAGGAGGGCATTGATGAGAAGTGCTCTTCCAGCTGGAACCTGCCGACGAGAGGCAAAGTACTAATGACACCGGCATGTGTGAGCCTTTAGCATGACTCTGGCTATCATTCCCATGATAAACCACAGACCAGCTGCATTGCCCTTATTTTCTCGAGGCATAAAAGAGACAGGCAGGAGAACGGGGCTTTCCCTTCCCATCTGTGCAGCATAAAACGTTAGGATTAGACTGGCTGTAACCCTGCGTAAGTGTAGGAGCAGAGAAGGGTCGCGCAGACTGTATTTGTATCTGTGTTGTGTTAGTATTTGTGTGCGCGTCTTTGCCCATGGCTGCTGTCTTTTCCTCGTGAGCACAAATGCGGAAAACACAATGAGTGTTGCGCCCGGCCTGTGGGTTATTTTGGTGAGGAAGTGCAATGAGGCGGGGCCATTTTGATAGGGCTACAAGGAAAGGAGTCAGAGAGGAGACTAGCTCCAGAGTGGATACGTGCTGCAGTTTTTTGGGGGGGTCCAGTTTGAGACCTCAAATACCCCATTTCCCAGGAAATTTTGTGTTCCCTTGGAACCCAAATACACAGCTCTGGCATTTGTGTTTCGGATAAGACACTGGAAAGGGCCCTTTGTGTTTATTTGTGTTTTGCTGAAACCCAAACGCACAGCCCTAGTGTGGAGAGAGAGAGAGGACTAAGCTTAAAGCAAGGCCAAGACTCAACTCCATGCTAACTCGCTGATCTGGGTTAGCCCAGAGGTGGTGCATGTGTAGGGTGGCCAGACCTCCCCTTTAAAAGAGGATGCTTATTAAAAATACATGTTGCAGGGCTGCATTGGTTCTAGTACAGCTATGCACCATGTATTTTTCAAAATTGTCCTCTCTTAAAGGGGAGGTTTGGCCACCCTGTACATGTGTGCAACGATGCAACTTTTGAAGGGGAAAGCTACCTAGGTCTTTGTTTCCCCAGTGCTGATAGGATCATCAGGTTGGCTTAGATCACAGGTGGAGAATCTTTCCCCTCACAGAAAAAAACAGGACAAACTCTGAAGGCCACGTGTATGATGGGGACAGGGCTGTTTAAGTGATGAGGAAGAGGAAGGTCTTGATCATGGATCTACACCACGGATCAGTCCCTTATCCTTGGGTGCCTGCCCTCATCTCTGCTCCCTTCCTCTGAGCTGAGTCTTTCAGTGCTTGGGGGATCAGATCTGGATCCAAGGGCCAAATAAAAACTAGCCCCAGGCTGCATTTGGCCCCAAGGCCTGAGGTTTCCCACCCATGCCTTAGACCTAATCATTATTTACCATTCCAGGGTTCAAATCTCTTTGCAGTCCTTGCCTAGTTCACTCTCACAATAGCCCTGTGAAGTAGGCCATTGTTATTCCCATTTTACAGATGAGGAACTGAGGTTGAGAGATAGTGGGTAAAAAAACCACACATGATTTATTTATTTATTCTACTATTTTTCTACCCCGCCCCCCTCCTGCTCTCAGGGCAGCTCGGGGCGGCTTACAAAATACATCAACAATAAAAACACACATAAAACATCATTAAAAACATTTTAAAAAATAAAAAGAACTAAAAAGGGCAGAATTCCCCCTCCCCACCCTACCCGTCTCCCTAGCAGCGATGGTGGCACAGCAGTGGCCTGACTGACCTGACATGGCCTAGGGAGAAAAACTGCTGCGGACACGGTCCAGGCTGTTTCGCGGTGCCGAACAAATATGATTGTGGCCAGGCCACCAGGGAGGGCTGGGAGAAGCATGACTGTGCGGCTGGATGGGCCTTAACCCGGGCTGTGACCTTGGAGGTTTTTTGAGGCCACAGTCTGGGCTAGCCACCAATACGGCCCAAGGCAATCCTGGGCCAACATCTGGCAGTACCTGCACAGAAGTACAGGTGAGATCTGGTCCAAGGCAGCCCACAACGGGCCGCTGTCAAGTCTGTTTTTACCCTGTGACTCATCCAAATCCAGTCATTGAGTTCATGGTCAAGACAATATTCACACCCTAGTCTTCTAGGTCTAACACCTTAACTACTAGGCTGCACTACCTCTGTGTCTGTCTGCAATGGCAGCTGATGTGCGCCTCCTCACAGTCACACGTCTTAAGGCCACCTAACCTCGAAGGTTCTGTGAATCAGCTGCGGACTGAAGACTGTAGCCTTATGGGCCATCAGTGCCTCCCCCAGACAAGTTTGGGGACCTCTCCTGTAACAGTAAACAACATTCAAGGAGTATGTGTCTGTTCAAAATAGACACATAGCCCGCAATTCACAAAGAACTTATTATGGAGTAGTCCCACTGAACCCACAACTTTGTGGGTTTATGGCCGTAGAGTTTGCACAGAACTGCTGCCCTGGACAAAATATAATTGCACCTTCTCTCCCCAGCTGATCCAGAGAGCTGAGTCCCAGCATTGCAGGCCACTGAGGAATCTGTCCGACTTCTGGAGCTTTCCAAGTGCCAATGGCCTTCACCCTTTAGTGTCCCTGTCACAGGTTGGAGGGTCCAAACCCCCACTTTACCGGGTTTGAGTGACTCAGTTTCCCTTGCGCACAGCCCTCTTGAATTAGTTTCTCTCTCTGGCTAATTCAAGTCTGCCACAATGAAACTCCTTTGTCACCCAAGGGCCCGATCCTTCCTGTTTACAGACTCTTTACTCTCTGGGTTCGCAAGAGCTTGAGTTCTCTTGTTGCTCACTTGTGTTCCAATGTTAGACACAGACACTTCTTCATAAAGATAAGAAGTAAGTTTATTGATTACATAAGCAAGATAGTTGATACAGAGTGATTACTAGAAATCAAAGGTAAATATTACGGATTCCCGACCTATACTGGTTGAGTTCCTAAATGACGCATCTTACCCTACCAAGGTCCAGAAGTTTTGGTTTCTCTCAGCCCTTCAACATAAGTGGCTGGGTTCTCGCTTTAGAGAGCAAAATCCTCCTCTCACTTCATGTTTGTGCAGCCTAACTGCTGAACATGTAGATCAGTTCTCAAGATGGCTTTAGGATGGAAGAGCCTCTTTCTAGTGACTTACTGCCTCCTTTTATAGTTTTCCCCTTCTTTGTCTCTGTTCTCACCTTTGGGGAATCGTGGGGTCGTTCACGTACCAACCCAGGCAAACACAAAGGCCCATCTAAATGTCAACAGGGCTGTCTGGCAAGAGTTTTCAATACACATTTTGGTATCTCTTTGTATTTCCTGTAGCCTGGTGACGTGTCAGAGCCCTAATTTGAGTTCTTCAGCTCTCAGTTGTAACCTTACATACATGGGGAACCTTTGGCATTACATATTTACCAGACTTGTAGTCTACATGTAGTCCCGTGTTACACGTGCGTGACCCTATGTTCCTCTGTGACAGTCCCCCTTCCCAAAGGCTAGGCGTCCATTTTGTCCCATGGATGATCTGGGGCCTGTTGTGTCTTTAGAATTTCCTCTCCCAATTCTCTTAGCAGCTACACACACCCTAGCTCTAAAAGTCGCTTTTACGTTGTTTTCCAGCCTTCGAACTCTGCTCAGTGCTTTCTGACCTGTCCTGTTTATCAGAGAACCCAAAAACTGAGAGGCACCCTGGCTCAGGATGTTGTAACTGAATGTTTGCTTTCTAGAGCTGGGGAACTGGGAGATGAACGGGGGTGCTTCGGCATGCCAAACCACCAACCGTCTCAGGAAGCAAGGCTATCTTCAGCTGAGATGCTGAGCTTCTGATTAAAGATGGGGGTAATCAGGGCAGGCAAGCTGCTCTCTTGTGTGTCAGAGACGGAAAGGGCACCAAAGGGCACAGTTTGTCTTCCACCACAATAGATGGGAATAGGGTAAAATGCAGGGGGCTGAAGAAGACATGTGTCCCTCCCCACCCTGAGTTTTGGAGCACAGGGACTGTCGTCTAAATTCCACCCCCTTGCTCCCCAACCCGGTAACCCAGGGTGATTTCAGACGTTACGGGGCCCGTTGGCCCTGTACCGAAATCACCCTATTCATTCCCCGCCGGGGTCACCCCGTAATGCCACAACAGACGTGCCGGGGGGATCCCTGTGGGGAATGTGGGAGGGGGCGGGGCTGCACGGCGCAACGTGTGGCCGCACGGCCCCGCCCCCTCCACGCACCCCGCTGTCTGCCCTCCAAACAGACGTTCGAGACACGGCGACCACAGGTGGGTATTCACCGTGGTTCACCGTGATCTCGTAACGTCTGAAAATACCCCCTGGCACAAGAAGCAGTCGCCACTGAATCCCCATCTCTGTTCTGAAGATATCTCCTAATAGTCCCTTAGTTAGGAGGGACAGTCCCTCTTTGGGTGCTGAATCCCACTGTGCCTCTTTCAGGAGAGAGAGAGAGAGAGGCAAAAAGACCAGGATTCAAGCATCCATCCCTCTTCCCTGGTTGCCTCCCAGAAAAAACGCTCGCTAATACAACAGGGAGATGATGGAATGAGAAATATTTATAAGAAATACAGGTTGCAGGGCTGCATTGGCGTCAATGCAACCCTGCAACCTGTATTTCTCATAAGTGTCCTCTAAAATGTGCCTATCTGGCCACCCTAGTTGTGGTTGGTGTCGGCCTTCTCCTCCCCATGTCTCCCTCTCTCTCTCTCTTCAGCTTGTCTCTCTTCCCCTCCTACTCTGTGCTCTGCCCTCCACATCTGGATCTAACTATCAAACAAGAGTCTTTCTGTAGCAGCAGAACCCACACTCCCCCCTCCCCACCACTGCACGGTTCAAAGATCTTGTCTCAAACAAGGTGAGAGAGAGCAGATGGGGGGGGGGGGCAGGTGAAAATGGGTTTCTCTTTCTTCCTTCACAAACCGACCTGGAATCTGTCAAACTCTCCAAATAAGCGCACAGTCGCCCTGCAGGAAAATAACCCCATAAACTGCAAAAAGACCAAAGTCCTCTGAAAGAGCCTTTATATAATCAACAAAAACAGAACACGTGATAGAGCCAGAGAGGGTAGAAACTCTCCAGTGCCGTCTGCGTCGCTGGGGGGCATTCCTGCTGGCGACCGTGGGGTGATTTTGTTCACATGTGCAGCAACCACATACGGTGGCCTTTACAGCCAAAAGGCGGCCTTACACTTGGTGAGGCCCTTCCCCTGCTTATGCCACCGGCGAGCAACTCAGCTAATATCGGCCATTTTGCAGTCAGGCTAGTTGCACGCAGAGAAAACTGCGACGATGAACATTGCAGCTAATTGCAGCACGGCCTGCATCAGAGCAGAGATCGAACCTGGTGGCCGAAATCTACAGGGCCCATGAGGTCTGAGTAGAGAGAAACTGAGCACCTCTCTCCCCACGGTGAGGGCTTTGCAGAACAGAACGTGCGGCACATGACACGGTCAAACTCATAGGGCCACTTTCTGACAGGGCCGGTCTTAGCATTTGTGGGGCCCAGGGCAAAGATAAAATTCAGGGACACACCACCTCAGGGCACCCCTGTGTGGCCCTAGAGATGGTCATGTTTGGAGTTCCACTGGGAGGGAGTGGAGGTCCTGCATCCTGGTGGGGCCTGGTGGGTCACTGTGGGGCCCCTGGATATAGAGAAAATACTAGGGACCTGGGACAATCTCCTGTGGTAAGAGTGGCCCGGCTTGCTGATAAACAGTGAATTCGATGTAGTTGCAGACCTCCTTCGGTTTTACCTCTGAAGCGTTCACACTAGAGTGGAAGCAGGTACTTATTTAGTATCACACCGGGTACTCAACAGGCTGCCTGGGGACTGACTGATTGGGTACCCAGAAACACAAAAAAACAATAACTTCCAGAACTGATTTTTTCACGTTTCCGATTACTGATGGGTATATTGGGATGCAAAAGCAGAAATATCATTACGAAAAAAAAAAAAAAAAATAGGATCGGAAAGTCCACTTTGTGGGACAGAAAACATACAAAAAATAGGTGTTGGAAGTTGAAAAAGCGGAACGGAAGTCAAAAAATCTGTACTGGAAATCGACATTCTGGGACATTGGGTCACAATTGGGTACCAGTCAGTATCCGATGTTGTCGGATCGATTTGGGTACCGGAAATTTGTCAGGGATACCCGTCTTTGCAGGTTCTCATTTCAGCTCTTGTTCACACAAACAAAATACTAAACAGATGCTATCCTGGAGTAGGAAGAGAAGTACGTACTCTGGATTTTTCATGCGCATGGCTCCCCTTTGCTTTATATTTTGAAGTGACTTTTCATGTGAGGGCTTATCAGGGTGAGAGTGGCAACCCTGTTTCAGCACTGCCACAGGGCAGAGCCGTTGTGGGCCCTTTAAGAGGTAGTTAGCGCCGGTCAGGAGGCTGGGCTAGCTGGGCTACAGCTGCTGAGTACAGAAGGGGGACAGCACCTGAGAGGGAACCCCTGTGTTGGGCGTGGCTGGGGCTGCCAGTCCAGAGACTGGAGAGCTAAGACAGAGCTTAGTTGTGAGCTAGACCCTTAGACCATTTTTATACGAGCGGGATTTCTCCCGTGGTTTAAACACGTGACGCTGGGAAACCCCCATGGCGGGGGGGGGGGGGCTTTAGACGTTCCTCCATGAACCGGAAGTTTCCTGGGCGCCATTTGAAAGAGCGGTGCCGTCTGACTCCTGGGTGTTTTGAGATGCGGCGTAGACAAGACGCCACATCTCAAAACACCTGGGAGTCAGACGGTGCCGCTCTTTCGAATGGCACCGAGGTGACTTCCGGTTCATGAAGGAGCAACTAAAGCCCTCCATCCCACAGGGCTTTCTGAGCGTCACATGTTTAAACTGCGGGAGAAATCCCGCTTGGATAAAAATGGTCTTAGAGGCTTGGAGAAGCCAGAGGATTCATGCCTGACTAGAGACTAAGGTGAGAAGCTAGAGGCAGAAGGAGTGTCTGGTCTAGAGACTTTGAGAACTGTTATGAACTCAATAGAACTAAAAAGAGCTAATTCCCTGAGTGACTCTTTGTTTGGGCCCTGATCCTTCAAAGACTCACCACAGGTGAACCCACCCCTGCCACGAGCACTCATTACATCTCCCTTGGCGGGGAGATTGCCACAGGTCTGCTTCCATTTACACTGTTTATCTGAACACTATTGAAGTTTAATTAAATTGGAGCAGTCACTTTAGTTTACCTCCATGGGTGGACTCATATGTAACACTGATTAAATTGGATGTCCGCAGGGCCCCGGAACATGTATAAGGAGTCCCGGATTTAGTGTTACATGTGAGGGAGTTAATGGGAGTTCCAGTCCCGCTTTAAATGCAGATTTGGAGTAAGCTCACAGCTAAGATGAGCCTTCTAGGTCCAAACCCCAATGTCTTATCCAGTAGGGTATGCTAGCTCAGGTGGATAGGAATAGAACACTGGTTCTTTAAATGAGAGGTCCCCAATCTGTGGGGCATGGATGGTAAGTGGGATGTCCATCCCTAGGTGCTCTGGAGCACTGGCCGTTGTTATAGCAAAGTGGGTTTTACTCTCTACTGGAATCAGCACCATGTCTAGAGGAAATGGGGCCAGAGGACGACCATAATGCACAGCTGCTGAATGCAGCCCTGTATTATGATCACTCTCCCCCAATCTCAACTGCAGAAATGGTTATGGTGTCAGTGGGAAATGAAACCACTCGCCATGTGTTGCTGTGGCCAAGTATGGACAACCATACCTTGGCCAACCATGAGTGTGCACCTGGTCATGATCCATTGCTAGTGGGTGACCGATGCTTGATTGGGGAGAAATTGTGAAGGCTGACAATGGTCCATTAGTCCGAAAAACTGGGGATCCCCTGCTTTAAATAGTTTTGTGAGCCCTCTAGTGTAATTCACTGGAGGGGGAACTGGAATTCATGCGTGGTCCCCCAAACACATGAAGCCTGGTGCGATTGCACATTCTGGACTATTCTGGATCTGGTTCTGATAGACAGTCTGTCTTTCTGCCGCTCTACATTGTCATGCCACACTCATCCCCATGGTATCCACCTGTAAAGACTTGATTCTCGAAGGAGACCTAGTTCTCGTCTCATTTACCTCGGTATAAATTTGGAGGCACTCCATTGAAATCAGGGGAAATACACGGGCATTAAAAACAGTGGAAAACCAGGAGAGAACCATTTGCTGGATTGGGCTGGCTGAGTCTCTAATTTGCAGCAGCCACGCACTAACTAAAGTGATATCAGTGTTAAGTTAGGCAATGTGCATTTAACAGAACTGGCTATAAATCTATTCCGAGAAAGACAAGCCCTAGCGGAAGAGAGACAGTATAAATCTAAGTGAAGCCCTTGATGTCTAAAGGGATATAAATCTAATTAAAGCGATATAAATCTAACAGAAGTAATACACTGTAAATCCAGCCAAAATGATATCAGTCTATGGAAAGTAATGCCAATGCAACGCAAGCCCCATAAATATAATGAAAGCTATAGATAGGTATAATGGAAGCAATCTGAAACCTAACTCGGGCGTTATAAATATAACAAAGAGCAATATCAACCTAATTAAAGTGATTTATAAAATGGGACGTTTTGAAAAGAAGCGTGGAGGGGAAAGGATGTGAAGGGCTGGAAAAAAAGGGGATGCCTAGTTTTATGACCAATAAAACCATCTGCAGCAAGGATGGATGGAATGAGGTTAATCAACTGTCAACCTTTGGGGCATCCGGCGATGGCAGGGACGGTCAGGATGGAGCTGAACGGAATGAAAAAGGGCAGCAAAGATGCTTAGAACTAGGGCTGAAATGAGAATTGAAATGATTCTCAACAGAATCTCATGAGAATCGAGAACCGGCAGCGGGATCTCTAGATGATCTCGCTAATAGTTTGAGTTCTCGTAAGATTCTCGGCCATTCTGCCCATGAACAGCATTTTTTCAAGATGGTGCGGGCCATGTTGGTGCCATCTTGGAAATGTGCATCACTGGCTGCCCTTTTCCAAAATGGAATCAATGCGGCCCATGCCATCATGGGAAAGGGCTGTGCATGTTCAGAATGGCTACGATGGCCCTGCTGCGCATGCACGGTGATTTTTTTTTTTTAATTATTATTTTTTGGCGACCTCACTTCCCCCCGTCTCCGTGTGGAGAAGCTGAGCAGGGAGAGAGAGACCCAGCAGCTGGAGCAGTCCCAGTGAGTGGAGGCACAGATCTCCGCCCTCAGAGACTAATGGATCTGTTTGGTTTCCACAACTCTCTGGGGGTTTACCTACGGATCTTGGTGGCTACTCTGCCGATGGCCTGGTCACCTTGATGTGGAATGACATCTTGATCATGGCCATTGACCAGTTGCACCCATACTTCTGCTCCCTCTACTGCGACAGCACAGGTCCCCCTGGTATACGGAGGATCTGAGGTGTTTGAAGTGGGAGGATAGGCAGTTGGAGTGCAGGTGGCACTCGACTCTTGCTGAAGTCGACCAATTGCGGCACGGATAGTTTTTAAAGGATTATGCTGCGGCTATGATGGCGGCAAAGAAAGCTTTCTTCTTATTATAGTGTCTGTGAAGTCTTGTTCGGCGGAGCTGTTCTGAATGGTAAGGGGCCTGGTTAATCTGGTCTGCCTCTGCCCGCAAATGGAGTCATCTAAAACCTGCGGTGACATTTTTATTAATTACTTTGCAAAAAAAAATCGCTCATATTTGAGACCTTCAAATTATATTTTATAATTTTATAAATACATTATATTTTGGAGACCTTCTTCTGGAGCCTCAAACTGATGGGTATCTGTATTCAGGAACCACCTGCTCTTTGGGGGTCCCGCCATTGCGTCTGAAGTCAGCGGGCGATTGGGCTTTTGCTGTGGTGGGCCCTGTCAGCGTGGAACTCGCTCCCCCCGGATGTTTGTCTCAAGTTCCTCCCTCTGTACCTTTAAAAGGCATCTGAAAACATATTTTTTCCTAGGTGCTTTTAGGATCCACTGCTGGTCCCCTTAATGAATTTTGTCCTCCCTTTTCCCTTCCCAAATCTTGCAATTTTTAATATCCGTTTAATTACTTGTTTTAAATTGTTTTAAATTGTGCTTCTATGTAAAATGTGAAGTGCTTTGATTGCCATGGAGGCAGGGGGACACTATAATAAAAGAACAACAACAACAGTTAACGATTAATGATCAATGATTAATTATTATTATAGTCGCCATGACTTGGGTGCTGCCATTTTACCTCCAGAATCAGAGTTTGGGGTTATGGAGGCTCTAAGATTCTATGATTCTAAGCTCAGTCTTGTCCTGTTTACTCGGATCAGTTTCAAGAGGTATCAGCCACTGATGTGGGGGAGGTGCTTGGGGCGGTGAGGGCAACCAGTTGTGAATTAGATACTTGCCTGTCCTGGTTGATGAAAGCCAGCCGGGAGACGCTGGGGATGTTGCTGGCTGGGGTTGTCAACACCTCCCTCCAGGAGGGTAGGGTGTCGGAAGTTCTTAAAACTACAGTTGTGCAGCCCCTGCTTAAGAATTCATCTTTGGACGCTGACTCCCTGGCCAGCTATCGGCCTGTCTCTAACCTTCCCTTTTTAGGGAACATTATTGAACAGGTGGTTGCCCGACAGCTCCAGGGCATCTTGATATCATTGAATTCCTGGACCCATTCTAGTCGGGCTTTCGTCCTGGGTATGGCACAGAGGCTGCCTTTGTGGCCTTGGTCAATGACCTGCTCCTGGAGACTGACAAAGGGAATTCTACCCTGTTGATCCTGTTAGAACGTTTGGTGGTTTTTGATAAAGTTGATCATGTTGACATGATAAAGTTGACATGACTGTGGGGCCTGGTGACTTTCTCCCCGTTGCCAACAACGGCGGTGGCTGGAGATGTGGCGCTTTGCAGAGGCGCGTTCTAGAGACCTGAAAATTGAGGTCTCTAGAATGCGCCTCTGCACAGCGCTGCGTCTCCGGCCGCCGCCGTTGCTGGCAACAGGGAGAACATAACTTCCAGCAGCGCGGCACGGCTTCTCTCTTAACACGTAGCTCAGGAGGCGCTTTCCAGTGCCTCATCTAAAAGCGGTGTAAGACGATGATGGTTGGTAATCCTTGTAACCTGGAGGGGCATTGGGACTCCCCTTATCAATGCAGTCTGGTCCCCTTGGGTCAATCAGGTTTTCAGCCTCGAGGTGCTTTTGGATCTCTTGCTGTGCCCGAATTTGTCAGGTGGCAGCAGTGGCCAGGAGCGCTTTTCACCAACTTCATCTGGTGAGGAGGCTGCGGCCTTTTCTGTCTGATTCAGATCTGGCCACTGTCATTCATGCTTTCATCACCTTGAGGCTAGATTACTGCAACACACTCTACATGGGGCTGCCCTTGATGATGACTGTTTGGAAGCTGCCGCTGATGCAGAATGCGGTGGCTCAGCTCCTTTCAGGGGTGAGGTTCTGGGAGCACATTACACCGGTGCTCCATAGTCTGCACTGGCTGCCTATAGCTTTCTGGGCACAATTCAAGGTGCTGGTTTTGACCTTTAAAGCCCTAAATGTAGATAGGATCGCTCACATCTGCCACGATTTCGGTACCACAGTTATTGCAGAGGATCATCTTGGGGCTATGGATG
>QEPC01009472.1:7857510-7912952 GCA_003113815.1 Sphenodon punctatus | reverse complement strand
GGGACCATGCTGGGATTGGTGGAACGGTCTTAGACTGGTTTCATTCTTTCCTGGCTGGGAGAACTCACCGGGTGGTCTTGGGGGAGTGTACGTCTTCCCCCCGGGACCTCACCTGTGGAGTCCCTCAGGGTGACATTCTGTCCCCCCTCTTATTTAACATCTATATGCAGCTGTTAGGGGAGATCGTGAGAGGGTTTCAGGGCATGCAGTGTCATCAGTATTCTGATGACACTCAGCTCTACCTCTCCTTTTCCATCAACCCAGGCCATACAGTCTCCTTATTTTCCCAGTGCCTGTCAGCTGTGGGGGCTTGGATGAGGTCGAGCCATCTGCAATTGAATCCTGACAAGATGGAGGTGATGTTGGTGGTGGAGGGCTTGGGGGACCTGGGGGTGGTTGAATCTCCTCTTGTTGGGGGAGGTTCGCCTTCCCATGGTCTCTCAAGTGCGGAGTCTGGGTGTGCTCCTTGATTCGCGGCTCAGTCTGGAACCTCAGGTTGTGGCTGTGACGGGGAGTGCGTTTCAGCGGTTACATCTTGTCCGGCGGCTTTGGCCATATTTCTAAGACTCCGACCTCGCCAATGTCATCCATGCCTTCATCACCTCAAGGCTGGATTACTGCAATGCGCTCTACGTGGGGCTGCCCGAGAAGCTGGTCCGGAGGCTGCAGCTGGTGCAGAATGCCACGGCCCATCTCCTTACGGGGTCGGGTCGCAGGGAGCACATGACACCAGTGCTCTGGGCTCTGCACTGGCTGCCTATAAATCACTGGGCCAGGTTCAAGGTGCTGGTTTTAACCTTTAAAGCCCTTCATGGCCTGGGCCCTGCTTATCTGCGGGACCGCCTCGCTCCCCATGTGCCCGTGCGACCCTTGAGATCATCTGCGGGAGCCTTTTTGGAGGTTCCCCGGGCGAGGCGGGTGGCCACGGATGTGAGATCTTTTTCAGTGGTCGCCCCTGTGCTGTGGAATTCGCTCCCGGAGGAGGCTCGGTTGGCTCCCATTCTCCTGCTGTTTCGGCGTGGATGTAAGACCTGGCTGTTCTGTCAAGCTTTTGGCGAGGGGTAGGGGTTGGGGGGTTTCCCCTCACATATTGTAATTTTAAAATGTTTTAAAAATGTTTATATTGTTTTTATTGAATTTTGTTCACCGCCCCGGGCTGCCCTGAGGGCAGGAGGGGCAGGATATAAATTTTCAAGAAATAAATGAAATAAATAAATAAATAAAATGGTCTGGTCCCCTCATATCTGAGACCACCTGTCCTTCCATGCCCCATTGCGGCCCCTGCGATCAGCCAGGGGTGCCTCCATGTGGGTCCTGTCTGTTAGTCTTGTCATACAATGAGGGCTCGCAGGGAGATGTTCTCAGTTCCTGCCCCAAAATTATGGAACTCCCTTCCCCCAGAAGTTATTTCAACCTGCGCTTAAGTATCTTCTGGAGGTGGTGCATTGGTGGCGGGCAGGAAGTTCGTCTAGTGAGAAGACTGTGACCGTTTCTGTCTGATTCATTCAAATTAATAGAATAAAAAACACCACTACCCCCCGCAAATCCCGATCCTCCCTCACAACCTCTTTGTTTGTTATTCAAGTTGGTAAAAGGGGGTTATAACCAGGGACCTGTGTTAACTGCGTTGCTGCAACTGGCAGTGATTTTTGCAGAATCAGCCAATCCTCGCAGTGACAGGCTGAAATTGCAGTGGGGGCTGTCTGCAGGATCTTTAAATCCTTGCTCAGGCATAAACGTGTTGCCTGACCCCAAACTAAAACTGCTGCTGCAGCTGCCATCTGTCAGGGAGGTGTGACCATGACCCCTGAGGGTGAATAGGCCCCTGGGAAATGAACTGCGGGTGGGTCTTAAGATCCTATGTTTTGGTGAGGGACGTCTGAGGCTTTAACATGAGGTGGGAGTTCTGGGGTGTTGAAATTCCAGAGGCTTTGAGTGGTGTTTGATTAGCAAAGTTATGATTCTATGGCCCTTTTCACACAGATGCTCCAACGCTGATAAAATGAGTGTTACATTTTATTATACATGTTGCAGGGCTGCAGGTGTGACCTATGGGTGCCCTGCAACATGTATAATAAAATGTAACACCCATTTCGAGTGTCTGTGTGAAAAGGGCCCATGTCAAACCTGTTGAAAAAGCATGTTGGTAAGCAAATTTGCATGTATAAATTGTGGCATAATGAATGCAAATGTTAATTATGTTAATGCTCGCGGTGAATTTGCAGAATTTGGATTCACTGTTGCAGAATGTAAGATTTGTTTTGGTGCAGTGAACACGGGTTCCTAACCATAGGGTAGGTTTGGGTTGAAAAATTTAGATTCCCTTCCCCAACCCCCCCAATTTTTGGATGCCTTTCTGTGAGTGAAATAGGAAACATGAAAGGCCAAAAAATTAGTTGGGGCTTAATGCCTCCCACTTCCTTGGAGGCTCGCCTGAGCTCTAGTTTGCATGTCTTCCGGAGGCAGCGTAAGACCTTTTTATTTGGCCAGGCATTCCGTAGGAAGGGAAAGATTTGTGGGGAGGGGGATGGAGCGTTTTTAGTTGTGTGGGGCTTTAATTGTTTCTTTTATATTCGTATTTTTATGTGTTTGTCATCCGCACTGAACCTTCGAGGATAGGGCGGGATATAAATCTAAATAAATAAATAAATAATGCAAGCACTGCTAACTGAACCTTCCTTTTATAACACCCATTCACTCCGCCAGCATAGGAAGGCCCTGCAGGGTGTGTCTTTAGCACCTGTAATCATCTCGTTTGGGTTTCTCAATGCACTTAGCCTTCAGCCTCCTACCCCATAAACACACCCAAAGTGTATATTTCTGCAGTGCACGCCTTCTCCGCCCTCCTCCTGTGGGACGCCAGTGTCCCTAGGCCTGTTGCAATAGGAGTCACACTAAAGTAGGGGTGAAGCAGAAATTCCACCTGCGTTTCGATGCCATCGGAACCAAGGCAGTTCGTTCGTTCTGATCGGAAATCGGAATGGCCAAAATTCTATCCCGGTTTACAATTGGAACGATCAGAATTACCGCTTGCCATTTTGTGCAGACGCAAAATGGCCCTGTTCTTACTGCGCATGTGTAAAGGGCTGCTGCTGTACTCCGCATGCGCAAAACGACAACTGCCGTGCAACAAAATGGCAGCCGCTGCAAAGTACGATGGCTGACATTTTGTTGTACAGCAGTGGACCTGTTGAGTATGTGCAGTGTGGCTGCTGCCAGTTGGCGCATGTGCAAAATGGTTCCATCAGAGCTCCTGAATATCTTATTTTCTGTGAAGCACCAGGTACATTGCTTGCGCTATATAAAAACTTATAATAAATAATAATAATAATAATAATAATAATAATTATTATTAACGACCTGGCCAGGTTAGCCTGCTCTGCTGCCTTCACCTTCTCTCCTCCTTCTCTGCCAGGTCCTGTCACTGCTGCTGAATCCTCCTTGCCCCGTGAATGCTGCTGAAACCTGCTGCTGAATCCTCCTTGCCCCGTGCATGCTGCTGAAGCCTGCTGCTGAATCCTCCTTGCCCCGTGCATGCTGCTGAAGCCTGCTGCTGAGTCCTCCTTGCCCCGTGCATGCTGCTGAAGCCTGCTGCTGAGTCCTCCTTGCTCCGTGCATGCTGCTGAAGCCTGCTGCTGAGTCCTCCTTGCCCCGTGCATGCTGCTGAAGCCTGCTGCTGAGTCCTCCTTGCTCCGTGCATGCTGCTGAAGCCTGCTGCTGAGTCCTCCTCCCTCGCACTGCTGCCACTGTTCCTGCGAGGAAGTCGCCCCTCTGATGACTCCCTGCCTGCCAAGACAAGTGGGACGGTGGTAGAGGTGGGAAGGACTGGACTCCTAAGTCTTATTGTTGTGGGGATGGACCAGGGAAAATATCGGAGGGGGGCACATACCCCTGTTCACTCCCTACATGTTGCCCATGCACCTGTCTCACTCATGAATAAGGGCTACCTAAAAATGCAACTTCTACCTGTGAATAATAAACCTATCACCTGCTTCAACTCTAGCTTCTTCCTTATCTCTTATTGAAGGTCACATGGCTGCACACTTGACTATTAGAATTAAGAACTCCTTGTTCTCACCTTGACCGCACCGTGCCAGGCTGGTTCTCAGTAGATATCATACTCTTTTGCAGCCTGTTGTGTCTATGAGAGCTAAACTCTTTAGACAGAATCCCAGCCGAAGAGGCTGAACTGAGATTCCATCTCAGAAGTTCACAGAGAAGGTTACGGGCAATTCTGGTGGTAAGCATTCAAGAGGAAAATGTATTTATTTATTTATAATAAATCTTATATTTTGCACTATCCTGCCTTTGCTTACAAGAAAACAATGAGCAAGACAAAATAAATATAACAAGGACCCGAGTTCACTGTACCAAAAAATCTTAAATTCTGCAACCACTGAAGCCAAATTCTGCAAATTCACCGCGAGCATTAATATTGGCATAATTAACTTGATTTGCAAAACTATGTATCCTGGGAAGAAAATTTGCAACAGGTTTGACATAGAATCACAGCTTTGCTAATCAAACATGACTCAAATCCTCTGGAATTTCAGCATCCCAGAATTCCCACCTCATATTAAAACCCCAGACCTCCCTCGCCCAAACATAGGGCCTTCAGACCCCACCCACCCACAATTCATCTCCCAGGGGCCTATTTACCCTCGGGCCATGGTCACACCTCCCGGACAGACGGCAGCTGCAGCAGCAGTTGTAGTTTAGGGTCAGGCGACCAGTTTATGCCTGAGCCAGGATTTAAAGATCCTGCCGACAGTCCTCACTGCAGTGTCACTGCAATTTCAGCCTGGCACTGCGAGGATTGGCTGATTCTGCAAAAATCACTGCAAATTGCAGCAACGCAGTCAGCACGGGTCCCTGAATAGAAATAACAATAAATAGAAAGATAAATAAAGATATAAATATAAAACAATATAAAAAGTCCTCAAAATCATACCTGTAACCCCGACCCTAACCCCTTTCCCATCTCCTCTGCCAAAAGCCTGACGAAACAACCATGTCTTGCATTGGTGCGGGACAGATAGACCTCAACCAGAAGGGAGTTCCACAGCTGTGGCGCTATGACTGAGAACGCCCTCTCCAACATTTCCCCCCGCCGGACACAAGGGACTACAAGAAGGGCATCCCCGGCCAATCACAGGGGCTGATACAGAACCTGGGGGTGAGGTGGTCCCACAGATAGGCGGTGCCCAGACCGTTTATGGCTTTATAGACAAGAACGAACAACTTGAATCGTGCCTGGAAGACTATAGGCAGACAGTGCAGCAAGCAAAGAACAGTTGTTATATGCTTATGGTGCCCCATTCCCGTAAGAAGGGGAGCCACCACATTCTTCACCAGATGAGCTGCAGTCTCCGAACCATTACCAAGGGTAGCCCCATGCAGAGCGTGTTACAATAGTCCAGTCTTGAGGTGATGAAGGCATGGAAGATGGTGGCCACTCAAGGTCGGAGTCTGAAATGTACGGCCAAAGCCGCCGTACCAGATCTAACTGACAGAAAGTGCTCCTTGCCACAGCTGCCACCTGGACATCCAGGCAGAGCTGTGAATTGAGGATCACCCCCAGACCATGAACCTGAGGAACCAGGGCGGGACGAACCCCATCAATGACAGGGACCTCCACGCCCTTGGTCCTCCCCAGCAGCATCGCCTCTGTCTTGTCAGGATTTAGCTTCAGATGGCTCATCCTCATGCAATCCCCCACAGCCGTCAGACATCAGGTAAGCAACAAGACAGTTGGGCCTGGGTCAGCTGAAAAGGAGAGGTAAAGTTGCATGTCATCAGCATATTTATGACACCAAACACTGAACCCTCTCATGACCTCACCAAAAGGCTGCATATAAACATTGAACAAGAGAGGGGACAGAATAGAACCTTGCAGGACACTGCGTGTGAGACCCCGGGGAGATGAAGAACAGTCCCCCAGAACCACATGCGGAGTCCTTCCAGCCAGGAAAGAGCGGAACCATTCAAGAACGATTCTGTCCATCCCAGCACGGCCCTGCAAACAAGTCACCAACATCTCATGATAAATGGTATCAAAAGCAGTTGATAGTTCTAACAAGTCCAGAAGGGTTGAACAACCCCGGTCTAACTCATGGCGAAGGTTGTTGGGCAAAGCCCCAATGCAGTCTCAGTGCCATAACCTGGATGAAAGTCAGACTGCGAGGCATCCAGAAAACTGACCCGATACAAATGTACCTGAAGCTGCCGAGCCACCACCCATTCAATAACCTTCCCTAAAAAGGGAAGGTTCGAGACCGACCGATAGCTGGCAAGGGAGTCAATGTCAAGAAATGGTTTCTTGAGCAAGGGACACACTATGGCCTCTTTGAGGCAGTCAGGGACCCTGCCCTCCCAAAGGAAGGCCTTTACTACCCCAGCCAGCAACAGCCCCAATGTCTCCTGGCTGGCCATTACCAGCCAGGACAGACATGGAACTAATTCACAAGACATGGCTCTGACAGACTCCAGGACATCCTTGGCATCAGTGGATGACACAGACTGAAACTGATTCCACAAAACAGGACAGGGTGGGGCATTCATTATCTCTGGTTCCCTACTGTATCAAGTGCGGCGGCGAAGCAGTGGTGAATGCCAGTGATTTTGTCAACAAATAGTTAAACAACATGTCACAGTGAGTGCTGGAAGACTCCAGGTCCAAGTGGAGACAGGCTGGACTGACTAGCCCCTTCACCACCTGGAAAAGCTCAGCTGGACGACTTTGGTTTCTTTCTTCTTCTTTTTTTTACACACAACATTGGTAGGCCTGAAGCGGTAGCATTGTTTGCCATTCTGCTTTGGGCTGCCACTTTTTCGACTTGTCTGCTACAGGGCCGACAGCAACGAATGGCAATTAATGATGCTTCACGGCAATTTACGGCAGTTTTCAAAAATGTATGGTAGTTTAAGGCAGTTTACAGCAGTTGTGGTATTTATGGGAGTGTACTTAATTTTTATGGCATTTATGATTGTTCATGGCAATTTACGGCAGTTACGGCAATTTTAGCGACATTTCCGGCAATTTACGGCAGTTGTCCCATGGTTTTTAGCACCTTTTCAGTATATCAATAGACTGTTTAGACTCCCTCTTCGCAACTCAGTCCTCAGATTCTTTGATCACACAACAAGTCCCGTTCACCTGAATGGGGCTTGCCCTGGTAGAGCACTATGAGGATTAAGTTGTTAATGGGGAGTCTTTTTTAGCAGAAGAGATCTGCATTTATTCCTTCCTCTCTAATTTAAGCCCAAATTTCCCCATGCTAGCAGATTCCTGGGTCAAAAATATTCTCAAAAGGAAAACAAATACACTAAGCAGTGCGTGCATGCTGGCTGGCTGCTGGGCCTGCAATCAATGGCATGTATCATATGAGCGAGTTACTTTTCTGCTATCTCATACAATTGAATAACAAAGCAACTTACCAGGTATGGATCCAAATGTCCTGTTTGTGTGTGCGCCTGTTGTAATGTGGGTTTCTTACGTTGGACAGGGTAGCTCTGGCTAGGGCTGTAGCGGAATGTCGCAGCGGTAGCTATTTCCGTCGGAAACAGCGTTTCCGCAGTTAGTGGTACGGCGTGGCAGAGGCTTTCATTCTGCTAGTTTCATTCCGCTACTTCCGCAGTTCTGCTAATTTCATTCCGCTACTTCCACAGGCTTCGCAAAATAGCGGAAACATGACATTTTTGCTACTTCCGCCATTCCGCCAGCACCACAAAATAGCGGAACAGCGGTTTTCCGACAGTTTCAGCAATTTTCCCGCAATTCCGCAATTTGCAGAATGCCGGCGGAATTAGTGGAATGTCCGCAGAAAAGCCACGGTGTGGCGCAGGCAATTCCGAAATGGCGGAATGGAATTGTGGTGTGGTAACAGCTGCTGCCACATCAGTCCTAGCTCTGGCATTCAAGGGGCTGAGTGAGCGAGCCCTCAACAGAAGTCAGATAGAAAGAGAAGGAATAAAGGGAGAACTACCTTTAATACCCACATGCTAGTTCAAGCAGAAAGGACAGCCACTAAAACCAATAAAAATTAGGGCTCTCCTCTGATCCACCAATCACAAAACAGTACACACAGCAATTTACGACAGTTCATGGCAATTTATGACAGTTCACGGCAATTTACGGAAGTTCACGGCAATTTATGTAATTTTATGAAAATATACAGAAGTTCCCGAAGGTTTACGACAGTTCACGGAAGTCCACAAGAGTCTCTGAAACTTTCAGAAAGGAGGAGAACAGCGATATGTTTGAGTGGAAAGTGGCAGAAAATATCGGTAAGTGCCGCTGCTTCAGTGGGGTTTGCCGTGTACATGAAGGTGGTGTCGGATTGGACATGTCCGACAAAAAGAGCTGCTGTTGCCACTTACCGTTTCACCGGTCAAGAAGCAACTGTTCATTCCACACGTCGGCTGATGAGTAGCAAGCGGCTACCCTTTCCCCCCACCACCCTAGAAATGGGCAGCACTTGGAAATGGGTAGGGCCATGTCACAAGGGCTCAAAAGGGATGGAGCCAGGTGAGGTGTAGGGGAATGCAACTGCAACCTCTTACTAGTCCCCTTCTTCCAGTGCCGATGATTCTAAATGAGTGTTTTTGTGTCACTCATTGTTGGCAAAATGGAAATTGTCCCTTGCTCCTACACATAACAGTTGCTACTGGACAGCTGTGAAAGACAGGACAACTTTAGACATAACAAAGATCAGGTGTCAAAACCCCTAAGCACATGTTTGGCTGTTGTGTGTAAGCACCATAACAATCCCAACACCAATTTGGCCACCCGTTGAGCATGCGATGGGAACACCATCGCATCACAAGGATGATTTGCGTGTTCCAGCTGAACACGTGGCCAATGTTGGATCGAATGATAGCGTGTGGTGTGTTAGCAGGTACAACATGGGGAACAAGGTGGCAGCACTTGGGTGCTGAGATTTGGTGGTGAGCAAAACACTGATTTGCCCCAAGATGGGCTGTGTGTCTAAAGAGCACCATGTGGGGAACACAGGGCCGAACCAGTGTTCGTATCACGATCAAAACACACGTTCAGAGACCTGTTGACGTTATGTCTAAAGACACCCACACTCTTTTCTCCTAAGTCCCATGTGGCCTCTAAGGTCAGCTGGGAATGCCCTCTTGCACATAGTGCAACAAGTCCATAAATGTTATGGAAGCTGCCTCAAGTCACCATTAGGCTAGAGGGGTGAGGTAGTAAGTGTAAATAATGTAATATATAATCTATAAATCAAGGGTGTGCAGAGAGGTGTTCACAGTTGCAGAACGCCCTTCCTCTAGAGGTTCATCAAAGCCCGAGTCTGAGCATTTCTTGGAGGTGATGTTTGACCTTTTTATTTGGCCAAGCATTGGCAGGTGGGGGTGGGGAGGAAATTTTTAATTGGTTTTATGCTGGGACCCACACAGAGCCCTAAGGAAAGGACAGGACATAAATTGAAATATATAATTAATATTTATTTAAGCTCTTCAGCTTGGAGAAAAGATGACTGAGAGAAAATATGATAGATGTTTATAGAACGTTGAGTGGTGTGGAATGAGCAAATAGGGTGCTGTTATTCACCCTCTCAAATACACAAGCACTAGGGGAGACACTTCATTAAATTAACCTGCAGCAGATTTAAAACAAATAATTATGCATTTTTTCATGCAACACACAATTAACATGTGGAACTTGTTGCCCAAGAATGTGGTCAAGGCCATTAGCCTAGCTGGGTTTTAAAAAAGGACTGGATAAGTTCTTGGAGGATAGGGTCCATTAATGGCTTAACAGCCATTAAGTAGGTTTTGGATGTAACCTCTGACCATTGTGAGTTGGGAGTGAACGGCAGGAAATATATCACTCCATTATCACCTGCTGACATAATGACATTCAATCATCTTCTGAAACGACCGATAATGGTCACTGTCGGAGACAGGATACTGGGTTTGATGGACCATCGGTCTGACTCAGTACAGCATTTCTTATGTTCTTACTTGTGTTATAAATAACGACTCCAGTTTGAGAAGTAGCTACTTGCTATGCGAGATCCAAACATTTGTTAAGTCGCAGAGGTTTCACACAAACATCAGATTGGAAGGAGTCAATGGGTGTCTTTAGATATAATGTCAATGGGTGTCTGACCTTGATATGAACACTGGTTTTGCCCTGTGTTCACCATGTGGCGCTGCTTAGACACACGGCTCATCTTGGGGCAAATTGATGTTTTGCTCGCCACCCGATCTCAGCACAGAAGCGCTGCCACCTCGTACCCCGTGTTGTATCTGCTAACACGCCATGTGATATCATTAGACACAACGTTGGCCACGTGTTCAGCTGGAACACACGAATTGTCCTTGCGATGCAGTCGTGCTCACATCGCGTGTTCAACGGGTGGCCAAATTGGTGCTGGGATTGTTGCAGTGCTTACACACAACAGCCAAATACATGCTTAGGGGTTTTAACACCCAATCTTTGTTATGTCTAAAGACACCCGACTGTTACTTCATTGGTGTTACATGTGTCAAAAGATTCTTGGAAAACTTCATGCAGCTCTGAATCCTCAAAACTGCAGTGGTTTTTGTCCCTCATTTGGAATAAGCAGAATGGATCCAGGATTGGAATATTCACTCCAAGAAGGAGTCTCAAGTCATTACTAAGAAAATAAAAACCCTACAAGAAAAGCAGACTGTTTTAGGGCTGATACGTCAAACAACATGCAACAGTGTTACATACTCAGGGTCAAAATGGCCACTGTGTGGAAACATCTTGATAACCAACCAAAAACAACAAAGGAATAAACGAAGTGGAGGTTTGAAAGAGCCTGGGGGGGAAATGACCAAAAAAAAAAAATTCCCACAAAAAATCCAGGGAAAATGTTTCCAGCACTTTCGCAGAGCTGGGGTATTAACTTAAGTGAGGGCATCGGATGAATCCACTGGCTCCTCAGACACAAACACATTGTTTGAGAACAGAGCGAACCAGTAAATCATGTTCTTATCATGGTCCCGATGACACTTTTCCTTTGGTTTTCCCTTACACAAAAGCGCTCAGTGTTCACTCGCTGTATTTCACAGTGACACCCACGTATGATTCATAATGATCACCCCATTTGATAGGGGCTAGCACGTAGCCGCAGCTACAGCCGGAGATGTGCACTGCCCTGCTACGTTTAAAAAAAAATATAATTATCTAGGGACCATAGAGCCATTAGGATTGCCATACCTCCCCTTTAATCCAGGATGCTTATGAAAAATACATGCTGCAGGGTTGCATTGGTTCTAATGCAGGACTACACCGGAACCAATGCAGCCCTGCACCATGTATTTTCCGTAAGCATCCTGGATAAAAGGGGAGGTATGGCCATCCTAAGAGCCATGCATTTCTGTGATGGGAGAGTCTGGTTCCTGCATAGCTTCATGGTGTTTCTGGCGAGCTGGGGTGGAAGAAAGAACAACAGACAGAGGGTGGAGTGTGTGTGTGAATGGACTAAGGGGGTAGGGGAGTGAGGTGAAGAGAAGGGGTTGAAGGGAGCTTTTCCAGTTGGATTTTCTTTTTACACAAACAGTCCCAGCTAGGTCTGAAATACTGAGATTACTCGATAGCTTGTCGAAATCCCCATGCTCCAGGGAAAGAACTAAGCACTGGAATATCTTTGCTGAGTTCTCAGTGAGGGGAAAAAATACCTGTGCATGCACAAAATGGCCGCCACCCTTCACCAAAATGGTGGCCATTTTTCTCAAGCGCAATGAAATTTAAAATAAATAAATAAATGTTTCTTGCTGAGAACTCATACCAGGACTGAGGTCTTGATGTGATCTCAGTCCCGGTACTCACCCTTAGTCCCAGCCGTTTCCATTCTGGGGCTGCCAGGCCTTTTGCCAGCCTGGAACCGGCTTCTCTCTCCCACAACTGGGTGTGTTGCCCCATGGGATATTCTATTCTTAGAACAGCAGCAATGTAAATCATGAATTAGAGACAGGCCCAAAACCCAAACTGACAATCTAGGGGAGACAAGGAAGAAGGATACAAAGGGAGAGACGAATATGTTCACAACGTCGAGAAGTCACTGAGATACAGCTCGTGGGAGGAGACACTTGGGTAGCTACAACCAGGCAGAGGCATAAACTAAGGCTGTGCATTCAGGTTTCGATAGAAACACAAACACAAAGACCTTTTCAGCTTCCATATTTGAAGCACAAAGACATGGACTGTGTATCCAGGGTCCCAGATGAGTGACCCCAAATTTCCCCCCAAAACGTGGTATCTGAGGTCTCAAACTGGATTCCCTAAACTGCAGCAAGTCCTGTTGGTGAGTCCTTGGCAGCCTCATTCCCCCATTCCCACCTAGCAATCCCACCTCCCCAAGCCAGTGATTCCCCTCTGAACCAGAAACCACTCGCTCCATGGGCCAAAGCCACTTCCCATTCCCCATCCCAAAGCCAGGAACCTGCCCAGAGACTAGTCCCAGGCTCCATTCCCCTTTCCCCAAACCAGCAACCCATCCCCAAACCAGTGACACCCCATGAGCCAGACTCATGCCCCATTCTCCCCTCTCCCAAGCCAGCGAACCCCTCAGAGCCAGCCACTTGCCTCACAGTCGCTCCAGCCAGTGACTCCTCTAAGCCAGACCTGTGCCCCATTCCTCCCTCTTCAAGCTAACACCTTCCTCACCAAGCCAGCCATATTCGTCACTCCCCCTCCCAACAAGTATCCTCCCATTTATAGTTGGTAGCAGACTTGGCAGCAGCTTTAACTGCATTTCCCCTTTTTTATATGCGCTCCAAACTGGCAGAGCCTCACTGCGCTTTGATGCCAAAATCATCCATATGATTGAACTGCAGTTTCAACATTGGGCATTTTTAGACACATGTTAAAGTTCCAGATGTTTCAATCTTCTTGGTTTACAAGTTCACAAGTAAGTTCCGGATTCATTTTTCACACACACATTGCCCTGAGGCAGTTTCGGGATGCATTCTTTACACAACCCTGAGGCAGCCTAAAGTAAATGCATTGGAAACCAAGCGACCGCAGCTGCCTGGAGCAAAGCAGTTTACCAGGAGAACCTTTTACACACAAAAGTTTTGGGAGAAGTTTCACGCAGAGTTGAAGGAAGGGGAACAGAGGGAGAGACAAGGAGTGTAACATTCACAAAGATGCGAGGTCCCAGGTGCGTGCGCTTGGCTTGGTTACATCGAGAATGATGGCTGGTTGGTCCATGTGGTGAGGATATGAGTACACAGACCTCAGGTAACAGATTGTACTGGATGGAGGGTATCAGCAGGAGTTAGGTGAGGGGAGCGAGGAGTCTGGGAGGGCAGAGCGGAAGAGGTGGGTCTTGAGGAGGGATTTGAAGGTAACAATGGAGGGGGTGAGGCAGATGTGGGCAGGAAGGGAGTTCCAGGCATGGGGGGCAGCTAGGGAGAAGGGACGAAGGCGGTTAGGGGAGCAGGGGAGGCATGGGAGGGTGAGAGAGGGGGCAGAGGAGGAGCAGAGTACACGGACTGGACACAGACTGGAGTATGGAGGGAAATTAGTACAGAGAGGTAGGGGGGAGCGAGGTTGTGAAGAGCTTTATAGGTGAAGACTAGGAGCTTGTGCAGGATTCGTTCAGGAAGGGGGAGCCAGTGAAGAGAGAAGAGGAGGGGCTGCACGTGGTCAAAGCGAAGGGCGAGGTGGATGACCCTGGCAGCGGAGTTTTGGACGGAGATAAGGGGAGAAAGGGGAGAGCGGGGGAGGCCAGTAATCGAGGCGAGAGATGACCAGGGCATGAACAAGGGTTTTGGCAGAGGAGACTGAGAGAAAAGGGCGAATCTTAGCAATGTTATGGAGGGAGAAGCGACAGGATCTGGCAACAGAGCCGATGTAGGGTTTAAAAGAAAGGGGTGAGTCAAAGATAAAGCCTAATCTACGGGCTTGGGGGATGGGAAGGATGGTGCCCCCGTCAATGAGGATCGACAGGGAAGAGGGAGAGGAAGGGGGCGGGGATGAGATGAAGGAGATAGACCCGCGCGTGTGTGTGTGTGTGTGTCTGCGTGCACCACCACCCATTTCTGGTACATGGGGATGTGTGTGTGTGTGTGTGGTTCAGATGGTGGGGGATGGGTGTGTGGTTGGGGTGCGCCTGCACTCATGCACCACGCATCACGTCCCTGCACAGAGCAACTGGGAAAAGCTTGGGTTGCTCTGTGTGGGGGCATGGACGGGCAATGCATGCCTCCATCCAGGCCACCTTCAGACGGGCGCCCAGATCCATGGGGGATGGGTGGACCTCCTTGGCCGTATCCCGTCTAAAAATGGCCAAATACGAACCCTTGAAACCCGCCCTCCCCCTGCACAGCCCCTAGCATAAATATCTGTTCATGCAGCTACGCGTCCGGGGTGATGTCATTGATTTCAACAGAGGATGGATTTGCATGGGCTTACTGCTACGTCTGTCAACACCCCTGGGGTGCAAGTGGGATCCTGCAGTTCAGACACACCCAGGGATGTCACAGAGGAAGCCAGCCAGCACTGGGAAACAACGGATTGTGCTTGGGATGGAGCACAACCATCCAGAGAATTTCATGTGGCCATGGGCAAAGTGATGGCCCTGGTCCTGCAGGGACTCACCCAGCCTGCAGGCCGACCCCTTTGGCACTACCCAGTGCCTCCGCTTTTAGATCCCCACCTTCCAAAAATCTTTATGCTTATTGATCAGAGGAGCTGAGTGCTTGTATCTCGAATTGAAACCAACGGGGTTTGGTGATCGGCAGCTCAAACTCAGGCTTGAGACAAATTAAAAGGTCATGTAGAAAGTCAGGGGCAGAGATTTGCCCACCTCCTCCACTATTGCAACCCTTAAGATCAGCCAGGGGACCTTTTGGAAGGTTCCACCCCGGCACCGAACCCAAACGGCAAGGGTGTGCCGAGAGGGGTTCTCGGCGGCTGCTCAGCTTTGAAACTCCCTTTCCCTGGAGGCTCCCCGACGCAGGTGTTTTTAAACCAGGGAGACTTTGGGTTGGTGTTTCCATGTCTGCTGAGCGGCACGGCTGTGGGGCGCCCATGCATGTGGAGTGAGTGGGGAGGGATTCTAACGGGCAGATCCCTGAGTGGTCATCGCACTCACTCAGCCAAACTTCACTCCCTCCACCATGGACCGGCCGTCCAAACAATTAATACGGGCAGCCGTTTCCCCTCCCCCCGACAGCACCCCCACCCCAATCCCCGCTCTCTGCCATGACACACAGCCCCAGACACCATGGAAACATGAAGCCAGTAACCCTTTCCTGCCCAGGAGACGGTGCAGCTGCTGCAGTTGCTGGCAGCCCCGGGCTACGACGGAGGTGTGTATTACTGGGCAGGACATGTAAGAAGCTGCTGTCCGAGCTATGGTGTTGGCTCTTCTCTCGTGCATCGTGAGGGGGGCTTGCTGTACTTTGAGCCACTGTGGTTGTGTATTTAGTGCACGTGTCCTTTAAGAGCTCCCTAAGGAGCTCCCAGCAGGGCTGTGAGTGGGACTGGGGAGGTGGCTGGCCATGGACCTGTCTGCTGGCATGAGTGGGAGCCTCTGTTCTTATGGTAGGGGATGCGTGGGCACCTATCCCCATGCAATGTTTTGGCTTGCCCCATATGGAGCACTCCCGTATTTTTGGCAGTGCCCCATGCGTGGCCATGAATGGCTGGTGTGTGGGTCACGGGAGCGCACCTCCCCACTCGCCACCTTCAAATGAGCAGTTGGATGTGCGGTTAATGGGTGGTGGAAGCATCTCATTTAAAAACACCCAGCCTGAGCATTTTCTAGAAGCAATGCAGGACCTATTTATGTGGCCAGGCATTTGGCAGGCAGGGATAGGGTCTGAGGAGCTGTTCTAATGGGAATTATTATACAATTTGTATCTGTATAGGTCTTAGTCTGTCTGTCTGTCTCTCTCTCTCTCACTGGGTGAAAACAGATGTGACACAGGCCCGCTGTGGCCTGCCTGGGCAGGGGACTACCCACCCGTCTGCTCCCTGGCCGCAAGATGCTTGCCTGGGCCTGCCCCTGGCTGGTTAGGCGGCTGGCCCAGAATGCATCCCCCAGAAGCTCCTGGGTGCTCATTCTGGGCCAAAGGCTGCCCACATGGGCTGACGTGGGCCACAGTGGGTCAACGTGTCTTTTCGTTCTGCCGTCCCTGCCGCTGGGTGGAGGCCTCCATAGCTGGACACCATGGCTGTCCATCATTGGTCACTATGGCTGCCCGTCATGGCAGGGGGCATGGCACTGTTGGGCGGGGCGCGGGGTGGTGAGATGTGTCTCTGGTCGCCTGGGTCACAGGCCTGACTGTTGCGTGCCGCCCACCAACCCAGAGAGCGGAGGCGACTGTCTCCTGCCCCGGCCTGCGCAGTGCTAGCCAGACGTCTGTTTTTTACCCTCTGTTGTTACCTGCCCTGAAGCTTTGGAGAAGGACAGGGTAGCAATATAAATAAATAACCAGAACCCACAAACCCCGACTCCCCAATCTCTCGTCAAATCATTAGACAAGGCTTCCATCTTTCCCACCCATTGGCCGCAACTGAACAAGTTTGCAAGACTTTAAAATGCAGTTACAAAGATCCTTTATGCAGCGCTCTCTCTTTGCAAATCGCTAAAGTCAATGGTGTGAGTAAAGGTCAAACTCTGATCCCTTCTCTCCCACGGAATGGTATCTTACTCCTAGGAGAATCGATGGAAGGGCGAACGAAGCTACGTGCTCCGTTCAGCAGAGTTTCCTCTGCAGATTTGAGTGCGTTCAAGTGCAGAATGCTGCCCCATTGACTTTAGCAAAGATTCACGAGCAAGCTGTTTCTCATCCAGCTTTTGGCTGGGGGAGTTGCACGAGGGATTAAACAGAGATGCCAAAAAAACAGCCGTTGGGCTATAATCAGCGAATCAAGGGCCGGCTGCCAGAAGCACTCACTTTATACCTTCATTAAAACTTTTTCAGTTGAGCAAAAGGGGATTAGGATTTTCTAATGATGGGCGAGATAGGGGATGGATTCTCTGTTAATGCGACGCGCTCAGTTATAAAGGAATGATGCAGCTACCGCGCTGGTTGTTACAAAGCCCTGGACAAAGCATTGCCGCGCTGATGTTTTCAACCTTGTGCTTTGCAGCCGGCTCGTTGGTGCTGCTCATTCGCGAAGCCCTGAACCGTGCAGCGACTCAAATATTTCTAATAGTTTCCTCTGGAAAAATTCTGGGAGGTCTGTCGACTGTTAGGGAACAGAGGGAGCACATCTGTGGGTTGTTAGAGATGGGCAGCGTTAAACTGAGGAACTGGAGCATCTCAGGATCTGGAGTTATTCGCATATGGACAGAAAGCCACCAAAACCACAATACAGTACTCACACATGTGTATATGAAGAGGTGTACAATACCACAGGCATTGAGGCCTGCTGAATATCACACACACCATACACAGAAACACACAAGTGTTGGTAACCCTAGTCATGACTCAGTCCCCCAGTTCTCTGGAATTATGAGAAAGGTTTGCAAATCAAGAGATTTTTTTAAAAAAAGGAAAATATGGATTTTTCCTTCCTGCTTGGCTGCTTGCCATCTGTTTTCTGAGCCTTTGGTTTACACTCGAATTGCGTATTCTCTGCAACCTTGTCAGTTTGAATTTTTTTTAAAATAACCCGCTAAAATCTTCACCTATTCACAGGACTCCAGAAACTGGGGTTTTAGATAAGATATTGTGTGACTTGCAGTAAAGTTGTGAGTTGGCAGCTTTGCACACCCACGCTGCCACAGGAATCACACACACACACACACACACACACACACACACTGAAATAGACCTAGACACACACACACACACACACACTGAAATAGACCTAGACACACACACACACACACACACTGAAATAGACCTAGACACACGCACATACGCACACACGCACACACACACACACACACACACGTGCACATTAGCACATACAGATAATCATCAAACACCTGGGTTTAGACCCCAGGTATCTGGTTCCAGGGAAAGCCTTGATTTCTCCAGTAAACTGGGCTTCTGGAGACAGCAGGAGCCTGTCCCTATGAAGCACCATGACATGGCCCCACCTCTATAGAATATCATGATGTCATGATTCTGCTTAAGGGGTGGGGCTAGTCAGAAAGGGGCATGACATCCCCTTTGCCCCACCACCTTTCCAGCCTGCCCCCACCCCCTGCAGAGCATCATGCCATGATGCTCCCTAGAGTGGGATTACCTCCGAAAAGGGTGTGGCAACCCATTTACCCTGGCCCTGACCTCACGGAATGAGTGCCTTGAGAGAGAAGGTCACCCTACAGGCACTGCTACATGTATAAGACCAGTGAAGACTAAGAGCTACACAGTGGAGTGACAACAGTCCGAAGTGAAGGGTTTATTTATTTATTTATTTATTTTATTTTGGGATATTTTTATCCCGCACCCTCCTGCAAAACAGCAGCGTCCTCCATCCTGGCCTCTCAAAACCCTGGTCTTCAAGCCTTCAAAATGGCCGCCCCCTCCCCATACTCATCCAGCTTCGGGAAAATGCAAAGGTTGGCAGGAAACAGAGAGGCGCATGAGCTGGGGCTGTTCCTAATTTTAGCATCTGCTGTGGGGTGGGGTGGGGCAGGGATCAGAATGAAGTGCACGGGTAGCAGTGAGTTCATTGTCCCTTCCAGCCCTCAGTTTTGCAACCACGGACATACATGCACATATACACCCGCCGGGCATTAGTCACTTCGCAGCCAACGCTGTGAAATGTTACCCGTTCCTGCACATGGTAAAATTGCAACGGTTGGTTGTTTTTTCAGTCCCTAGAAAATGGACTCTGGATTCTACGGCTGGGCTTCTGCCTCTGAAAACTCACTGAAACGTGGTCAGACTTGCTAGGTGACCCATCCCAGCATTCCTACAGCAGTAAGAAGCTCACCCCTTCCCCCAAGGACTTCTGTGGAACGTGGTTCCTCCATAAATCTATAGGGATGGACCACCCACCTTAACCTTTATCCCCCCTCCTGTGCCGTGCGGAGTCATGGATTTAGCAGCTGAGTCATGCTCTCCAAGAGGGTGGTAATGGCCAGCAGGAGAATTCGCCCTGGTAGGCTTAGCTCTCTGTGAAACAGGAATAGCGCGGCGGTGCCAGCAGCATGTAAACACAGGTCGGCTTTGTATCAGCCACACCAATCTCCACGCCTTAAGAGCCGTGGGCGTGGGAAAACTGGCACCAGGGTGTTAGTGTGTACAGATCAGATGGTGGGACAGGACTGCTGGGCATGAAACAAGGAGGGGAATCTAGCGCTGGCAGAAAAGGGAGAGACCGGGCACAGGTGTGGAAACTTACACTGATGGTTTTATGGCTACCGCTGAGGTCGTCATGGCGGACGCTGCGTCCCTGACCTTGTACAAAGGGGTCTCCCTTGCACAGATCAGGTTCGTGGAAGGTTTGGCTGTGTAAAGACTGCAGAGTTACCGCAAACTGATTAGGGGGGTTGGGTGGCCTGGCCAGCCTTCATATGGGAGGCAAAGAGGTTCATCGGTGGATACTTAAGTGGGGTCTCAGAGTACCTGGAGTTCTAGTCCCATCTTTGCCGCTGACTTGCTGTCTGGCCTTGGACAAGTCACTTAATCTCTGCTGCCCCTCAAACTCTGCACATGCCTTGTGTGAAAATAGAGGCCACTGCAGGCCCCTCAGAAAGAGTGGGGCCTGGGGTGGCCGCCCCAGGTTGCCCTGTGGTAAGGCCGGCCCTGACTTTTCTCAATGTCAACCTAAGGTGACCAACCAGACCCCCTGGTCAGGACCTCTCCAGTCGGCTCCCAGCTTCCCTTGTGGTTTCCGGCAATACTTCCCTCAAAGAGACCCTTTCCCACCATGCCAGAAGCTAGTGGCATAGCAAGGCTACGGTGGGCCTTGACTCATGCCATGTCCCAGTTATGCACCCTGTCCAAGAGAAAGGTATGGCATCTTCCTAAGTGACAGCTTTCCCAAGAGGGCTCCTGGCTAGCCTCAACCTCCACACAGAAAGGTAGTGGCACTTCCCTGGCTCACAGGGAGCCCTGCTTTCCCCAGGAGTAGCAGGAACCCTACTAGGAAGGAAGTTTTAAGAGTGGGCAGGGGTGGGACCAGCTCTCCAACCCTGATCACTCTGAAAATTTCCCTGTTGACGGGGTCCTTTGCCTGCGTGCTGTTAGGAAATTTTCAGAGTGGATGGGGGCAGAGTGTTGGGCCCGTGTCTTCCCTACCAAGTCGGAAAATGTCATAGCAGTGCTCAAGTTGCTTGGAAAGGGCTCCCTTAGAGTCCAAGGCCTGGGTTTCACTGAGCCCCCTCTCTCAATGGGAGCGATGCCCCTTACAGAAGTGCTCTCCTAGCCCCTCTTGCTGATTCCCCCAGAGAGACATTGCCTGTGGGCTTGGCTCCAGACTCAAGTCTCCTCCCCAGAGGTCATTTCGGAAGGGCCTGTCCTGGTGATTTGCTATATAAAAGTAGCTTGTGGTAGGGCTGGCCTCCCAGCCATTCTGATTTTGTGGAAATGTTTGGCAAAATCGGAATGGCTTATCGGAATTCTGACTGGATCATTTTTCACTGCCCCCAAATGGTGGCTGCAATTCTGTGCATGTGACAAGTCCCCTTTGCCGCCGAAATGGTGGTGACGGGAAATTTGTTGCACGCCTCCCCCTCCTGTTGAGGAGACACAGAGGAGGGGCCGCTGTGGGGAGGCTTGTTAGAAAGCCTCCGCTGTGATACAGTGAGGGTTGCTAGTGCACTGTGTACGCTGCATGGGCTTTGGAGGTCCACCCTTTTTAGGAAGGGCAGACCCCTTGTGAGCCACGCAACATTACAAAGGACTAAGGCAGAGGAATCAGCAGCAAGTCCGTGTTGCTGCTGAGTTCAAAGCCCAGGCCTTTCAGGGGGAGGGGGTTCATTCCTGCGCTGAATCACCTGGCTATGGGAAAGGCTAAGAAGAAGACGGAGAAGAGGAAGGTGCCCGTGGTGGCGGGGGAGCGGAACCAGAGCAATGAGGCAGGCGGGGGCAAGGGAGCACAGGAAGGAGAGTTCCCTCCACCCAGGGCAGTGATGTTAGTGTGGCTAGGGGCGTGCGAGGCCCAGATGCAGGCACGCAACCTGGTCCCAGCACAAGATCTGGGATCCGGGGCCCAAGCCTGGTGCGAGATGGGGGGGGGAGGGGAGAGGAGTCAGCCCTGGCCAGCAGGGTGGAACCTGGGACTGGCGTGGGCAACAGGGTCCAGTTAGTGGAGATGGGGACCATCTCCCCCCCAACCAAATAGGGGTCTGGCGGGGCAGCAGGGTGGTGACACAGCCAGTGCGGTATCGGGATGAGGGGTATTCTGAGGTGCCGTGCGGTACAGCTGGCCCCTCACGGTCTGAAGGGACCGTTGAAGGGGTGGCACCTGCCCCTCCCCCGCAAGGCCCAAGCGGGGCAGCAAGGGTGGAGGTAGTGCCCCTGGAACCCAGGGGCGGAGATTGGCCTGCGACAGTGGACAGGGGCCCCTTGCTGGAGGCCCTTTACCCCGCAGGTCTTCCCTTGAGTCACGGGGTTTTGAGGCAGGAGGCAAGTATAGGCGATCCATATGGAGTGCAGGGTGGGGTCTGCACCAGAGGCAAGGGGGGGGGTCGAGGCCCCCACAGTTGGTCCATGTGGTTGTGCTGGATGGGGGTCACTCCCTGGGGAGACCTGGGGGGTCTGGAATGTGCTTATCTCCCCACAGCCATGGGACGCCCTCAGTGCATAGGAGGAGGGTCGAGCAGTCGGATCAGCATGGCGAACCCACGGACCAGAAGATGTGGCAGAGGACCGTGGTCTTGGAGAGGGAGCTGCAACACGACCTCCTGCCACCAATGCCCGAACTGGTTGGTGAGCAGATAGAAGGGCGCACAGCCCAGCCAGACGGAGATCAAGGTGAGCTGGAGGGTCGAACCGAGGCAGTTGGGGTGCGGGAGGAACCAGCGACATTATTGCAGACGACAGGGGATCCTAGGGGGCTGGGTCTACCAATACCCCAAATACCCAGGTTCCAAGCTATGCAGGGAGTAGGGGGGAGTGTCCCAGTGGGGCAGTTGGGAGCAGGTCCCAGCTAAGGTCCCCAACTCAGTGGTGCCCAGTTAATGTGCTGGAATGGCGCCTGGGTGTGGGTGGCGCCAGGCTTGGCCCAGTGGTGACAGTTCAGAGTGGAGGGGCAGAGCACACGAGTCTGGTAAGTCACGTAGGGACGTGCTCACCAATGTCAAAGGGAAGTATGGGCCAAGGGGATATGAGGATAGCACCAAAAGCAGTGAGCCGTCCCCCCCACCACCGGGGGAGGGGGGCACCATTCCAGATGTAGCCGCCTCATTCCGAGAACATTTACTTCAGGCCACAAAGGAAAAGATTTGGAAAGGGGAATATGTTGATCTTTACGCCCTGTTGTTCAGTGACCCAATAGTGGATCACTCAGAGCAGGAGGACGGGAAAGACAAAGAAAAATTTCGACGTCCAAAAGCAGACTGGAACTGGGCAAATTGGACTGCCACGTTTTCCGTGTATATGGGGGTGATATTGCAACCAAACCCGGGGCGAGCCCTTGAGCGCCACAAATATGCAGATATAGTACGTAGGGCAGAGGGAGCGGGACCGGCAGGAGCGTGGCTGTGCTATGATGAAAGGTTTCGTCATAGGGCAGCGATCATGCCTGGTCTTTGTTGGGATGTGATTGCACCGGATTTGTGGCTGGAATGCACGATAGATGTCTCCAGTGCACCCCGGGCGGATAGTGTCCACGCACTAGTCCGAGGGGGTGGTGGCTCCAGTGAATGAGCCATTTTGAGGAGATAGCAGGTAGGGGGTTCAAGGGGGCCCCGGCCCATGTTGGCAATACAACAGGGCGGGGTGATGTAGTCGGGGCGCTTGCAGGTTCCGGCATGGGTGTTCTAGTTGTGTGTGTGTGGGGGGGGGGCACCCGACTCGCAACTGCTATAGAACTAGGCAGAAGGATGGCCGAGGGCGTTATGGACAGGGAGGAGGAAATGGAAGGGGAAGACAGGGAACTCCCCCGTGTTATATTCCGTCCTGCATAAGGGGTCGAATTGACCGCTTAGAAAAGGCATTGTGGGAGCACCCCGACAGGACAGAGGTGAATTATGTAGTACAAGGTTTTAAATGGGGTTTCCTCATCCCGGCGGGTACGGTTTGCCAGCAAAAAGTGGCAAAAAAAATTGAAATCAATAGTGGGATTTGCGGACGTAGTAAGAACAAAAATTGCAAAAGAGGTTATGGAAGGCAGGGTGGCAGGCCCGTTTGGCCAACCTCCCATGGGGAACTTGGTTGTGTCCCCGTTGGGGATTGTGCCAACGAAAGCCAAAGGGGAATATCGCATGATTCACCACCTGTCCTTCCCGCGTGGGGGCTCGGTCAATGATGCTATACCAAAGGAGTTAACAACGGTCAAGTATGTATCATTTGACGTAGCAGTAGAGAAGGTGAAGACCACGGGAAGAGGGGCACTGCTGTCGAAATGCGAAGTTAAATCGGCATTTCGCCTGTTAGCAGTCCATCCCAGTAGCTTTCATCCCAGTAGCAGGACCGCCCGGCGTCAGGAGATGGGACGCCAGAGCCACTGCAAGGGGACGCCACGCCCAACGTCTCGATCTCAGCGCCGCGGCGCTCAGAGTGCCTGAGCCACCGCTGTGCTAGCAGAGATAAAGGTAGCTCGCCTCCACAGTAACAGTGCCGGTGATCAGTGCTGCAACGCCTGTGAGACCGGCCCCCCTGCGTGTCTGGAGACATTGTCTTAGGGTAATCATCTTGCTTGTGGAAAGTGTGCATGACTGGGAGAGTGACTGGGCTGCGTGTGGCGAGTGAGTGTGACTGCGTGAACTATCCTCGAGTGTGGTAAGTCTGTGCTTCCCCTATTGTTTTGTCCTCGCACCCTCCCAGGAACCTTCTGGCAGAGAAAGCCCCATCCGGGTCCCCCCGCTCCTGGGCTTTGCACCGCCCCCACTCCTCACCACCCACACTTCCCTTCCCCCCTCCTGCACCCTGTGTGACTGTTCGAGGCGGCTCCTCCAAGGTGTGCGCTCAACCCCAAAAAATACCACTCCAGGACAGGGGAGTGCGCTGCTACTTCGCAGTTGTTTCAGCAGGTAGCAGCGGATTTGGGTGTCCCCTTAGCCCCTGAGAAGACGGAGGGACCTGCAACAAGACTCACTTATTTGGGCATTGAGTTGGACACAGAACAGATGTCGTCTAACTTGCCGGACAAGTTAGGGAGTATCAGGGATAAGATAAGGGAGTGCATGGAAGCTCGTAAAGTTACTGTCTGTTCATTACAATCTTTGGTAGGGAGCCTCAATTTTGCGTGCCGGGTAGTTGCACCAGGGAGAGCCTTTTTATCTAGGTTGTATGGGAAACTGCGGGGTGAATTGCCCCCCCATTATCGGGTACGAGTCACGAAAGAAATGAGACAAGATTTGGTGACGTGGTTAAAATTTTTAGAAGGGTTTAATGGGGTGAGTTTCTGGAAAGAACGGTGGCTGCTGCAGGCTGACCTGCAGGTACAATCAGATGCAGCCGGGGGGGCAGGTTTTGAGCTTTATTTTCGAACCCGGTGGTGTGCAGCCCCTTGGCCAGAGGAGTGGCATGCAACAGGAGTCACCAGGGACCTTACTTTTTTAGAGTTGTTTCCAATCTTAATTGCAGTCTTGTTATGGGCGGGGCAGTTCACTAATCGCACGGTACTATTTTGGTGCGATAACTTGGCAGTCATACACGTAGTGAACACACTTTCCTCCCGTTCTCCAAGGGTTATGATCCTGGTTTGGACCTTGGTTTTAGCATGTCTGAAGGATAACATTTTGTTTATGGCTCGTCATGTCCCTGGTATTGACAACAGCATAGCCGATGCCCTTTCTCGGTTCCAGATAAACCACTTCCGAGAGTTGGCACCGGATGCCAGGGCGTCTCCGGAATCATTGCCACCAGGGATGTGGAGTCTTGGGAGTTAGAGATGCAGAACATCATACAGCGATCCCTGGCCCCCAGGTCACAGGCGGCATACGGTAGGACTTTTTGGGAGTTTCAGTTATTTAGGGAAAAGAAGGGGTGGGGGACAGGTTTCCCCATCAGGGAGCCAGAGGTTATCCAGTTCTCAATGGCACTAAAAGGAAAGGGGCTATCAGGGGGTACCTTAGGAGGGAAGATAGCAGCATTGAATTTTGTCAGCAAGTTGATGGGTCACCCTTTGCCTGACAAAGGTTTTTATTTGAAGCATATGCTTGAGAGTTGGGCTAGGGTTCCAGCTGCCAAAATGGCTATGAGGGCACCCATAACGACACCCATATTGATTCGGCTGGTTGGTTCCCTCCCGGGAACATGTTATGATGCTTTCGAGGCACAGTTGTTCAGGACGGCTTACACAATAACGTACTTTGGGGTTGTGTGCAGGTCTAGTAGGGATAGTACCAACCATGCGTTAGAGATCAATGATCTAGAATTAGCCCTGGAGCTATTGAAGATAAGGCTCCGCTGCTCAAAGACTGATCAGAGGAGGAAGGGTCATGTCACTGAATTATTCACGAGTGGTCCTAAGGAGATCTGCCCGGTGGAGCAGATGGGGCGTTATTTGGGCATCCGTCCGCAAATCTGTGGGGCATTGTTTGTACACAAGGATTGTACTCCCGTGACAAGTTATCATTCACAGCAGTCTTGCCACTGCTCTGGGCAAGATTGGGTTGCCGCCTATGGAGTTTGGATCACACTCCTTTAGGATTGGCGCTGCCGCAACAGCCGCTGCAGTGGGGTTGCCCGAGGAAACAATCAAGGCAGTTGGGAGATGGCAGTTGTGTGCATACAAAAAATATGTTAGACCTTACCGCACTAATGTCATTGTCTTTTTTCCGTCAGGACTCAGGGCTACCGGGGCGGCAAGGTGAGTGGTATGGATTGTAGGCCACAGCTTAGTGCATTGGGCAAGCGGAGCCGCGGCAAGAACATCCTGGGGTGTACAACTTGGTTTGGGTGATTTGACTGAGATTAGATGGATAGGAAGGAGCGGGATGTGCTGGAACCAGATGTTACCAACGCTGAGAGGATTGGAAAGCTCGTCTGTGCCATTCATTTTAGTTATTCATTTAGGGGAGAATGACTTAACGGCCCGGAAAGGGGTTAACTTAATAATTAGAATTAAGGAGGATTTGTTAGTGGTTAAACGTTGCTTTAGAGGAGTACGTATAGTTTGGACATGTTTAATTCCTAGAGTAAAATGGGAGAAGGCACACAAACCGGGAAAAGTTGATAAAACTAGCAAGAACATTAAAAGAGAGATTTCTAAATGGGTAAAGGCCATGGCAGGTACCAGTATCCAACATGCAGGGATAGCGCATACATGGGCGGAATTGTACCGCGAGGACGGGGTACATTTGTCTCCTACAGGGAACAGGATGTACCTGGTAGGATTGACTGGACATTTGGAGTCCTTGTTGGTTGGCTAGGTGTTGGGTGTTGGGGTGGTTCGGGATCGACCACCCCTTAGTGGTAGGGGTCCAGTATGTTACGATAGGATAAATAGGTAGGATATAGGATATTAAGAGTCATCTCCTTAAGAGATGGAGGGGTGATACCCGGTGGAATGCTGGACACAGTGTACACCGGGGTCATGCCCCCTGGGAGGGGTGTCTTAGCAGGGTGAGTAGGGACATGCGCTATCTCCGCACCTTGCGGGCACTTAACTCCTTACTCATGCCCAGAGTTGGGCCTTCCCGCCTTCGGCCATGGCCACTGTGCTGTCGAAGGAGGGGATCTTGGTTGTTAGAGGTACTGTCACCAGAAGGCACGTCCAGGACAGTACTTGAGTTAATAAGTTATGTTATTTAGTTAGCATACTGGACCCAAAAATTGCTTAGTGCAATTTACCCACCGGCCTTTGGATTCTGAAAATTGGAAATAAAGAGTGCGGCCGTTTTCAACCCAACTATGGTCTCTGTGTCTCATTGGGGTGCGTCGACAAATGGTGGCTGCTGTACAGTAAGATGGTGGCCGCCATGCGCAAAAGGCCCGTTTTGCTTTGCTTTTTGTTTGGTCCAAATTCCAGTTGGACTGAATGAACCACCCGGTACCAACGGAATCGGAACAGGATGGAAATTCTGGTTTCACCCCTAGCTTCTAGTTGACTGGTGGATTGTGACAGAAATCTTGGCAACCCCTGGTTTAGACTTTCAGCCTTCTGGAGTAAGGAGTGTCTTTTAATGTGTGTCTGTATGGTGCCTAGATTAGTGGGGACCCAGTCTCAATTTGGGCCTCTAGATGATTCTCTAATTCTCCCAATAAAATAATAATGAGAGATGGTTACCTCTGTAAAGCTTGATATGCAGGTGACGGGAAGGGGGAGAAGGATAACTATCAATCCGCATCTGGAGGGGTTAATTTACTCCGATCCGAGCCTAGCGCTGCAACCCTGACCAATAGGAGAAGCCCCAACGACTTCCATGACAACCATTCCTATGAGCTGTGGGACTGCACTTGCTGGGGGGAGGGGATTGTTCAGGGTGGGGCTAGTTAATTAGGAGGAATGGGATGAAATATTGGGCATTTTTACACACACCTTAAAGTGCTGATCTTTCAATCTTCTGTGTTTACCAGTCCACAAGTAAGTTCCAGATGCATTCTTCACGCACACACTGCCCTGAGGCAGTTCCTGGTCCACACAAACACACACACTGCCCTGAGGCAGCCTAAAGTAGCCGCAGCTGTAGATGTGAGGGGCTGCCATGGAAACTAAGTGACCGCAGCTGCCTGGAGCAAAACAGTTTACGAGGAGAACTTTTTACACACAAGTTCTGGGAGAAGTTCGATGTAGAAGTTCAAAGAGCCGGATATTTGAGATCTGGGTGAGTGATTTAGACACACAGAAAGTTCAGGAAACACGCAGCAAACACGCAGCAAACAGCAAACACGCAGGAGAAATTTGTGTGTAAAAACACCCAATGAGAAGGGATATTCAGACTGGATATTGATGGTGAAGTGGTGGGAGGAGAGGAAGGGACAATGGGACTTACAGGGCTGTGGTGGGATCTCCTCACAAGGCTATTCATTTTGAACACCACTAGATGAAGCACCGTGGAACATGCTCTCCTGGGAAACCCTCCAGGCCTTCCCTCTCCAGGGTGGGGCCCAGTTAATTTCTGATTCAGCTTCTCTCTTAGTGAACCCATGGACCTCATTCTCATTAATATTAATGCCTGTTTCTGTGGCTCTGGTGCACTCAAAGGCAGTGGAGTAAAAACACTCCAGACTGAAGGGGGGCATGGCTTTGCCTCTTTGACCCTCCCACCCCCGGCCTCATCCCATCCCATCTGCCATTTTGCCTTTGCCAAAGGGTTCACAAGTGGCTGAAATTAAAGAAGGGCGTTCAAGTGGCTGATAAAGCATACTTTCCAACGGTCCCAAGTTAGGAAGGACAGACCCTCATTGAGTGCTGAATCCCACTGTTCCTCTGTCAGGGGGTCAAAGTCCTTCCTTCTGGAGACAGAGAGACAAAAGGACGAGAATTCCAGCCTCAGGCTCCTCTCTCCTGGTTACCTCACAGGAAAAGCACTTGAGGACAATGGGGAGACGATGGAATGACAAGAAACTAAGTGGAACGAGAAGCAGGAGAACGTCTGTCCCTCTTTAAGCCCTTGAAATATGGGGAAAGTATGTGTGTGCATGTATGTTTGTGTGAGGAGATGAAGCTTATTGGATAAAGGAGTGACCGAGTGGGGCTTGTCCCTTTGGCCCCTGGAAATAAAAGATGATGTGGATAAAGAGCCCCCTGAAAAACCCCCTCCGTGTAGCTCACAGCTGTCATCAGGACTGTACCCTAGCTCTGGCACAAGGAAGAGAAGGTGGCGTGCCCATGGATTTGTTGAATTGTGGCAAGTCTCTGCTTCTCAGGGTAGAACAAACCATGAATTTAAACCTGGAGGATGGGGCGCACCAATGTGTTACCTAACACTTTGGGGGTGTGGTGGGGGAGGGGGTGGCTGTTGATTTATGCTGGTGCCAATGAGAGGAGAATTAGTCCGTTTGGCAATGGAAAGCTTTCTTCTTGGGGTAAATCCCCAACCCTGGCGGAAAGCACCTTCCTCTAAATCAGGGATAAATCTCACACCCTATGCACACTGGATGCAGCCAATGAAAGAGTGAATTACCAATAGTCCATGGGGACAGCCATCATCCCCCTGCTTGATTTCATGTCCCCTCCATCGGCAACTGTGGCTGGGTCAGGACAAAAATTAAACAGGGGACTGGCCTCTGTGTCCAAAACTCTGGGGAGATGTGTTCCCTTTATCCCCGCAAGCCTCCCATTCCCCTCCTGAATAGTATACAGCTACCCCGGGTGTAGGAACTGTGTCCATTCCTTACCAAGCTAAAGGTAGTGCGTGTCACTTCAACTAAGCAGGAAAGCCCACTGTGAGCTAGCTCTTAGCCCAGCAGGGTAGGAGCAGCAGGGACCCATCCATGTGGCTTGGTCCAGACTGGGCGTTTACTCTCTCTGTTGATTGATCTCAGATCTGGCCTGACTTTTGTTACAAACTGGGCAGAGGTCTGCCAGCAATCCAGCCAGCTGGAACTTATAAAAAGCAATCTCCAGCAATCGCTGCTTCTGGACAATCAATCGCTCTCCCATTTCCCCAGCCCTATCGGCCTGCAACCCCCTTTCTCCTGTGTCCTTAACTCCGCCTGTGGCTCCACAGGCCAACCAGGCATCTGATTCCTCCCACCCCTGCTTTCTACCTCTCCGAGCTCAAGGTCCCCCGTTGTCATCGTCTGTGCTAGGCAGGGCCGGGCCCTGGAATCCAGCCAAGAGACAATCTGTTCCTCATTGAGATCACTGTGAAGTTTGATGGTGCGGGGAGGGCGCGTTGCTGATGTGGTGTTTTGGAGAGAGGGAGTGAAAAATCCCTTCATCATCGTTCGCTTGGCCTCAGTGCTAATGCTCCCACGGGACTGATAAACACAAGGCCGGCGAGGGAAACGTAAGCCTGCCAGGTAACCTCCAAAGCACAGCAGCCAGCCAGGAGCCGTGCCAGGATTTCTCAGCAAGATTTTCCCCCTGCAAGAGTCATACTTTCCAAAGTCTTTTTATTATCATTTTTTAGTATTATTATTTTAATCAGCCCCAGCCCCTCAGTTCTTTCAGGCACAGGGCTCTGCTTCCGAAACTGCTGCCGAGTCCCTCTCAGGGGTGATTTCGTGCTGCCCCATGCCACGGCAGCAGGGTCTCTCTTTAACGGATCGGACCCACTCTAGGAAATGCAGCTGTTGAATTCGGCTCACTTTCACGGTTTCCAGCAAAACTTCACAGCTGGCCGAGAATTTCCTGCCACTTCCCTCCCCCGTCCTCGAGGGGATGGATGGGTGGGGAAGGAAAAAAACCAGGCATCCCTTGCAAACAGTGCAAATTTGTGACGCTTCTCGGTGTTGCTTGAAGGGCTCCCCAAACAGCAAGCGGACGACTTACCGGCCCCACTGGAGATGAGAGCTGAAGCCACATGGGACTTCAGCTGAGCAACAGCCTGTTCGGAGCATCTAGTGCAGCAGGAGTTTCTAAAATGGGGCACAATTTTAGCAAGGCCCCAAGCTTACGGGGTGGGCAAAATTATAAGCTAACATACATATTAGAGAAAGAAATAGGCTTGGCCATCCACCAGGCGGTGGCGATAGGGGGATGGGTGGTAGGAGACCCTCAGCTACAAGGGGTAGCCCCACCAGGGGGCACCAGATCTCTCTCAAACAGAGGGGTGGGAATTTTGGTTTCGGATAGAACCAAAATGACCCGGAAATGGCTGTTTCGGTTTCGAAACCGTGAACCAAAATTGCGGTAAACAAGAATTGCGTTCCTGTGTTTGGTTCTGGAATTATGGTTTATTTGCATTGATTTTCCCTCCAGCTTGTTCTCATTGATTTCAATGAGAGAAAATCCATTGAAGTCAATGAGGAAAAAATGAAAATAAATAAAGAAAAATAAATCCCCCCCCCCCCACCCAGCCCCGGCCCTCTGGGTGGAACCAAAATTCCACCTGGAGTCCCATCCCTACGAGTCAACAGGCTGCTCCCTCTGGTTTATGGTTGAGGAGACCTGGCCCAGCCAAAAAGATGTCAAAGGACGTTAAGCCTCCTAAACCCGACTGGGACAGTGGTGTAGCAAGGCTATTGCAGGCCGGGGGTCATGTCCCAATTATGGGCCCCTAAGGGCGAGGCAGTGGGAGGATCTTCCTAAGTGGAGGCCCTCCCAAGGCTCTCGGTTTCAGCCTCCCCTCCCCCCAGCAAAGGTTGTGGTGCTGCCCCGGCTCCTAATGCGGGCCACGCAGAGAGGTAGCAACCCCGCCAGGAAGGCAGTTGGAAGAGTTGGAAGGGCCAGGTCTGAAAACTTTCTCCTTGGCGGGGTCCTTTGCAAGTAGGGGGTCGGCATTATGGATTCGGATTAATCCTTTATTTAATTATTTATTTATTGAGATGATCTATTCTTTTTAATCACGCCCTTCCCTTAAAAAGGCTCAGGGCAGCCTACAAAATAAAACATATAAAAATGTACAAAGTACATATAAAAGATAAATATTAAAATACAAACATAACCCCCAAGCCCCTAACCCATCCGAACCCCCTCACAACACCCACCCAATACCACATTCCCCATTCCCTCCATCCATCCTCCCACACACACCCCTACCCTACCCACAACCCCCCACCCCCAATTCAACCCCCACTGCCAAAAACCCGACAGAACAGAATGGTCTTGCATTGCCTCCGGAAGGTCACCAGGCTTGAACACAGGTGGACCAACCTCCTGGGGAAGGAAGTTCCGCAGCAAAGGTGTGATGGCTTAGAATGCCTTCCTCCTGGTTGAGTCCCGGCAAAAAACCGAAATCTCCAGGAGGGCGCCCCCAACTCACCGCAGAGGCTGCGACGGGACACGGGGAGCCAGGCGATCCCTCAGGTAGATGGGACCCAGGCCATTTAGGACTTTAAAGGTCATCACCAGCACCATAACTGCCTGTAACGGGTAGTTACGAATTACTCTGTACAGAAATGCAACATGCCTGTTGAAGACTGGATTCATAATTCCCTCCGGGGGCCCATCCCTAGTCAATAGTATAGTTCCACTGCGATACACTTCCCCATTTGCACTGGTCTTGAGGCTGGGGGTCCATTGGTGGGGGAGATATCAGCTGTGCCCTTGTCATGGACAGACCATTACCTCCTGCAGGTCTTTCTCCTGGCGCACGTCTGCCCCCGGATGGGCATGGAACCAATTCGAATGGTCCGCCCCCATAGACTGATGGAACCGGAATTGTTCCGGGAGACTTTGGTGGATATACCCTCTGATCTGGATGACTGTCCCATCGATGACCTCGTCGAGTGGTGGAACATCTTGCTGAAGGAGGCCATTGATCGGATAGCTCCGAGGCGTCTGCTTCCAGGCGGCAGCACTGTAGGCCTTCCTGGTTTTCGGAGGAGCTGCAGGTGCTGAAGCAGGAGGGAAGGCGGTTGGAGCGATGGTGGCGTCGTCCATGTGCTGAAGTCAACAGGTTGCGGCATAGAGCAAGTTTATGAGCCTGTGCCCTTGCTATGCAGACAGCAAAGAAAGAGTTCTTTGCTGCCCTCATAGCATGTGCTAAATCCTGTGCAGCAGAGCTGTTCCGGGTGGTGCAGGGGCTGGTCAGTCCAGCCTCTCTCCACCTTGGAGTGGAGTCATCTAGTGCCCGCTGTGACTTGTTTGTGGATTATTTTGTGGATAAAATTGCTCAGATTCACCATGGTTTTGACGTTACACTTTCTGCAGTGGGACAATTAGAGGTTATGGAAGCCCCGCCTTGTCCTTGTTTGTGGGATCAGTTTCAGTTGGTGACCCCTGCCGATGCGGAGGATGTTCTTGGGGCTGTCAGGGCCACCTGTTGTGAACTGGACCCTTCTTGCCCGTCCTGGCTGGTTAAGGTCTGCCGGGAGACGATGGGGCCGTTGCTGGCGGGGGTGGTCAATGCCTCCCTTAGGGAGGGCAGGGTGCCGAGCTGCCCCTGCTTGAGAAACCATTCTTGACATTGACTCCCTTGCCAGTTATCATCCGGTCTCTAACCTTCCCTTTCCCAATATGCTGATGACACCCAGCTTTACCTCTCCTTTTCATCAGAACCAGATCTGGCAGTCTCGGTGCTTACCAGGTGCCTGGCAGCTGTGGGCGACTGGATGAAGGTGAATTGACTAAAGCTGAATCCCAACAAGACGGAGGTGATGCTGGTGGGTAAGGCAACGGGGGTGATGGCCCCTATCATTGATGGGGTCTGCCCTCCGCTGGTTCCCCAGGTGTGGAGTCTGGGGGTGCTCCTTGACTCGCAGCTCTGCTTGGATGCTGAGGTGGAGTCTGTGGCAAGGAGTGCCTTTCGCCAACTACATCTGTCGCGCCAGCTTCGGCGGTATGTTTCAGACTCTGACCTGGCCACTGTCACCCATGCTTTCATCACCTCTAGGCTTGACTACTGTAACTCGATCTACGTGGGGCTACCCCTGGTGACGGTTTGGAGACTGCAGCTGGTGCAGAATGCGGCGACCCATCTCCTGGTGGGACCAGACTGCCGGGAACATATTACACTGGTTCTTTGATCTCCACACTGTCTGCCTGTTGTCTTCCGGGCCCGATTCAAAGTGTTGGTGCTTGCCTATAAAGTCCTAAACGGCCTCAGCCCGATCTTTTTGCGGGACCGCCTCACCACCCAGGTCCTGGATGAGCCCCTGTGGTCATGGGGGGTGCTGTCCTTGAGGTTCCCTGAGTCTGCCGGGGGACCATGATGGGGAGGGTCTTCTCGGTGGCCACCCCATGGCTGTGGAACTCCCTGCCAGTGGAGGCCCATTTGGCCCTGGATCTCCCCTCATTTTGACGCCATTGTAAGACGTGGCTGTTCCGCCTGGCTTTTGAGGGGGAGGATGGGTTGGGTGAGGGGAATGGGTAGGGTAGTGGCTGCTTGTGGATTTTTTATTCCTCCCTTTTACTGTGTATTTTAAAGCTGTTTTTGAATGTTTATTAATTAATTAATTAATTAATTATTTATTATTATTATTATTACTGGTGGTGTACGCTGCCCAGAGCTGCCTGTGGCAGGATGGGTGGGTTAAAAATGTTTAAAATAAATAAAAAACAAAACAAAAATTTTGCATGGAATTCCTATCCATTTGGAATGGACTATTTACTTCTGTTTAGTATTTATTTACTTCTAATTTGTTTTGTTTACTTTAATACACTATTTGTTTTGTTTTCCATTGAAGTCAATGGAAAAAGATCCATGGGGGTTCCTAAAATCAGCAAGGTGTCTACTAAAGTCAAGTGTAGTGTACTTGTCTGGCACTGGTTTGGGGGCTGGTGAGTGAATGGCACTGGGTTTGGGGGGGCAAATGCCACGGGCTGGGGCTTTTAGTGGTTGGTGCTTTGGAGGTGGCTGTGGGTTCAGGGGTGCCTTGTGGCTCTGGGTTGGGGTGCTCTGGGGTCAAAGGGGCCTGACTGTGCCTAGGTGAGGGGCAAGGGTTAAGGGGGTCTGTCATTGAGGTTGGGGTGGCACTGAATTTGGAGGGAAATGCCAGGGGTTGGGTGCTTTTAGTGGGTGGGGGGTGCTTTGCTTCTGCATGGCAGTTGGCTCTCTAACCCCCTCTGCCTGCCTGCCTCCCCCTGCCCCACCCCACAGCTGCCTCATCTCACCTGTGCTGCATTCTGACTGAGATCAACTTGCTTTCAAGCCAAGTTGATCTCAGGATGTAGAGCAGGTGAGATGAGGCAGCTGCGGGGTGGTTGGTGGGCCTGAGACTGGCCAGGGAGGGCCAATAGTAACAACCCAGGCTGGAAAGCAGAGCTGGGAGACAGAGGAGAATGGGAGAATGGGAGCACTTCCAGAGACCAGGTGAAACTGACCGGACTTCAATTAACAAGTGGGGAAAGATGCAGAGCCGTGGAGAACAAGCGGAACAGAGCCCAGCAGCCGGCAATGGCAAAGGTGCCACCTTCAAATTTAAATACTAAACAGAATTTTAGTATCTGCTGCTTGCTTTAGTATCATTAGTATTCCCATTCCTACTGTCCAGAGAGGTTCCAGAGTACAGTTCACTTCCTATTTGCTGCCAGAGCCTCGGCTGGAAGAGGCTAGGTAAGGAAACGGGCACTCCCTGCAGGGGGTGGGATCTCCTTTGCTGGAGGTTTTCAAACCAAGGTTGGACGGCCGTCTGTCGGGGATGCTGTAGCTGCGGATTTCCTGCATTGAACAGGGGGTCAGACTAGATGACCTCTGAGGTCACCTCCAAATCTATGATTCCATGATCTGCCGTTTCGCCGGATTGACCCAAAATTCCACCGCTGTTTTCAGCATGGTACGGTGCATGCACAAAATGGCCACCATAGTACAGCACGTGCGCAAAATAGAGACTGCCGTGCAAAAAAATGGCCGTGGTCGCCATTCCGCAGGTGCGCGAATAGTTCGATCAGAATTCCCATCGAAATGTCAACATCCTGTCTGTTTTCATGGAACATTCCTGGGAAAATGGAAGGGCTGTTCCGAACCTTGGACCCTCCTCCCGGCACCCATGGGGGTCCAGGAATAGACTTGAAGTGACAATGTAGCGTGGTCAGATATGCAAATTTTTGAGGACACTTATGAGAAATACAGGCGGCAGGGCGGCAGTGGAGCCAGTGAAGCCCTGCAATCTGTATTTCTCATTAGCGTCCTCTAAATGTTGTGTATCTGGCCACCCTATGTGAATGTGAGGAAAACACTGACAGGAAATCGAGGCCCACAGAGCCACAAACACAGGGAACCCCAGCCTATGGGGTGGGCTGTGGCAATTCAAGCGGCAGTCCCCACTCAACATAAGGGGACAATGACTAAACTAGAAATTACGTGTAACATACACGCTCACTATGCATGGAGTCCAGCCCCATGCATTAATTGCTCCTTATTCTTAATTATGCCATTTTCTAATGGGTGAGTCAGTGGGTGTCTAACGGTCCATCAAACGTTCCTGTGTTCGAAGGGCCCCCACATTCCCCCGTCTGTCCCTCCCTCTCCTCGCTTCTCCCCCTCAAGTCCATGAGAGAGGGAAAAGCTGGCTTTATCCTCACTTTCGCTCTCAGCCTCAAGCCCTTCCTCAAAATCACGTGAGGAACCTGGCTCTGTTTCAAGGGACAAAGTGCAGGAGTTTCTCATTAACAGGGAATGAGAACCGCCTGCTGCGATACAGCTGTAGCAGAGGGAGAGAGAGGGTGGGGTGTGTGACTGGGGGAGGCTGGCGAGAAAAGCAAACAGAAAAGCAGCCCACATCCCGCGGACCCCTATGCCAATAAGGCCAGACTCAACCCTCAGGCTCGGCTTTTGCGTTCTCCTTGCTCTTCCTGAAGCTGAACTAGGGTATTTCAGAAATCCGATTGTGTGGCCGGCTTTGGTGATTTCACTGGGCCATGAGGGAGGAGGCAGCTGGCGCGATGACCCTGAATTTGTTACCAGCCCTAAGTGCTAATCAGTGGTGGCCTTGGAATTTGTGGAGCCCAGGGCTGAAGATGAAATGGGGGGAGAGGGGGAGCACTGGTGGTTGCCGCCGCCCCCCTGTGGCCCTGCACCTTCCCAAAAATGGGGGATCTGCACACTGCCCTAGTGAAAACAGGGGCTGCTATGCCTCCCCCCCCCATAAGTAGGCAATAAAGCAGGGTTAGGTTTGGGGTGTCACCCCGGGTTGTCCTGTGGTAAGGTCCAGGCCTGAAACGAAAAATCTCTCCGAGAGCTGTTTCCGACAGAAACAGAGCGCTCGCAACCATTTGTGCGAGGAGGAAAATGGGCTGGCCTTTTTGTCACGATTTTTAACAGCTTTCCAACCGATTGGCACTCGATGGTGGCTTTGTCACTGTCTGGCGCTTTCCCGCAGTTTTGTCACTTTTTGTCAGAAAGTGACCAAAAAACTGTTGTAAAGTGACAAAAACTACCAGAAAGTGTCAAAACTACCGGAAAAGTGCCCAGAGCGATGAGATTCTCGGGATCAGAAACGGAAGCAGCCATTTCTTGAGGAAAGTCCCAGCACGCTACCCAGAAAGAGGTCGTTTCCAATGGGATGGGAGTACCTGCTCTTGCTTTAGCACTGGCAAGGCCAGCCCTGGTGCCAAGGCGCCACTGCTTGTGACAAGGGTGTACTAGGTTACAATGGGCCTTGGTGCTGAACTTGAAGACAGAATAGGCCTCCACTGCCCTTCCTCCCCACAGCAGCTGAACCAGGCCTCATGTCTCCGCCCCCCAGGCCTGTGGGTAGGGCCGGCCTTAAGCAGGGCCAGTAGGGCCCATGGCTTGGGCCCCATGGGTTGAAGGAGCCCCTCAAGAAGGTCAGTCCCTGTAGCCTCAGGACCAGAGCTCCTAAGGCTTCAGGATGGGCTATTTCCCAGGGCAGCTGTTTCCTGTAGGGCTCTGCCCCCGACCTCACCTCCTAGGGTAGGGGAGCAGGGCTCTTCAGGAAGAGGGTGAAGGGGTGGGGACATGGGGAGCAGGGCTATGGGGGTCCCACATTTTATTTGAATTATGGGCTTCAGATATTTGAAAGCCGGCCTGTTTGTGAGCCCCGGTGCAACTGCACTGCCTCGTCCTATTAAACTTACATTTTTGGCTTGGAATTCAGACCCTGCCCCTCCTAAGCCTTAGGAATTAATGGGGCATTGGCTTCCTACCCCTCAGTTTAATAAACGGAAAGAAAGAAAGAAAGAAAGAAAGAAAGAAAGGCTTAATAGGGGAATTGATACCCCTGTCTCCTGTAAAATAAATAGAAAACCAAGCTTGATTCTTTCCCTCTGCCCAATCTGGGATACGTTACTCAGCACGTGGGGCCAAAGGCCTCACCCCCACCTACAGCTTTGGTTACAAAGGCCTTTCTCTCTGCCGGAAAGAAACCGACATTGTTACTGACAGGCCAATTGCACGGCCATGCGGGAGGGAGTGGAAGAAAGATATGGGAGGGAATGAAGAAGCCCTTTATGCCTGGTTCAGATTCTTCAGGGGTCAGCATGTTTGGGAAAGTTATGCTGGATAGTAAACAGACGCATGACTGGCGGGAAGGGGGGGAGGATGCGCCTTTTCTTTTCCATATGGGCAGCTGATGTCAAATGTGAGAACACCCTTAGGCTCTTAGTGCCTCAGGCTATAAAACTGAGAGATACTAATACACTTTCTTTACCTCACTAGGGCATTATGGAGTGTATAGGTGCTGAAAAGGTAAGGAAATGGGGCAGGCCAACTGGGGGCACAACCTTCCTTCTACAAGGCTTGTTTACATCCTGGAACACCCGCCCTTTGAATATGATTGATTATTTATTATTCCTACAGCGATTTCCATGTTCAGAGTGCTTTATAATCCTTATCTAGTTCACCCTCACCACAACCCTGTGAGGTAAGGCTGTTATTGTTCCCATTTCACAGATGGGGAACTGAGCTTGAGAGAGAGACAGCGATTTGCCCAAGGCCACCCAGTGAGTTCATGGCTAGACATGGGACTTGAACCTTGGTCTTCCAGGACCAAGGCAATGGGAAAAAGCCATTGTCCTAAGATGGTTCACAGTCGAGTGACACAAAAGCCCTAACCTGTCCCCTGGCTTCACACCAGGGCGATGAGTACCCAATATCCGCCGTTCACTGAACACAAATCCCAGGCCTTCCCACCCAAGCGATTTCCTTCCCATGACTCTCTCCGAAGACCCCGAGGGGCATGGAGTGCAGGCTTTTCCCCACTAAGGGGTGCTTGCTTTAGCAAAAGTGGTGCCTTATTTTTATTCAATTTTTGTCTCTCACCCCTCCACCCTCAGAACCTCTTGTTCGGGGTGAAGAGCAGGTCGAGGGAGACAAAGCCCTGATCCCATTGCCATGGAGATATTAATTCAAGCTGAGTTCAAAGGAAATTGTTCCAGCTAAAGCTAACAAGCTGGAGCCTGGCCTGGCAGGGAAAAGGCGCTGTTAGGATGAAAGAGACCAGCATCTCATAAAAGGGCAGAGGGTCGGGGGGTGGGGGGGGAGAGAAATGACTTGTCTTAAAAACAGCACACAGAACCCGACTTGAGAAGTTCAAAACAAGCTTGACCTTATTGCCAGCTTTCTAACAAGGATCTACCCTCCAACCAACCTCCCCCCCCGGCTTCCATCGCCAGGTTGCACTGATGAGGCTCGCAACACAGCTGTATTCTGTGCGGTGCCTTCTCTTTAAGTGGCTGCGCGGAGCTGAACAAGACAGCCCAGCAACAGAACAGCGTGTGGAGAGAGGCGTGTGTAATGGGAACCACAAAGTGGGAACGGAAGAGGAGTTAGAATGGTAGGGATCTACCCCCAACTTTCCTGCAGAGACTCCCTGGCTATTACAACAGGGCTTTCCAATCGAAGGTGTTGTGTCTGGGTTGACATTCCGATGAAACCTGGGCAATACAAGAGTCATGAAATTTCAGTCTTGACTTTTGACCGGTTCTGATGTTAACAAATCATTTTAAGACATCAGAGTTGCCCTGCTGGGTCAGACCAGCAGTCTGCCTAACCCAGTGTCCTGTCTCCGACCAGGTCATAACGGAATGATCCGTTTCTTCCCCCCCCCCCCCCACTCCACAGTCAGAGGACTCATCGCCTGACCAACTTGACGAGTAGCCATTGATGGATCTGTTCTCTAAGAATGTATCCAATCCTTTTTGGAAACCACTGATGCTATTGGCTTTCACGACAACCTCCAGCACTGAGTTCCACAGGTTAATTTTACATGGGGGGGGGGGGGGGAATACTTCCTTTTATTTGTCTTGCATCAGTTGCCTGATAACTTCATAGGGTGTGCTCTAGTTCTAGCATTAGGAGAAGGGGTGAATAGCAGCCCCCTATTTACCTGTCCCACACTACCCATGATTTTGTAAACTTCTATCATATCTCCTCTCAGTTGTCTCTTCTCTCAGCAGAAGAACCCTCACCTATTGAACGTCTCCTTGTACAGAATCCTTTTGCCAGGTACGGATGGTAGTAGAAGGGTAAGGCCTTTCCTTCCATCGTTGAATCGACATTGATTTGAACTCTTATCTGGGGATATTTGAGAACTAATTTCACCCCTACAGGTTGCTCCCTGATGGACCAGACTTCCCCTCTTGCAAGCAAAGATTCCCAGCCGAAAACAGCATTTTGTTATTGTATGAGTGCAAGGGGATCTAATTCTCAGCTCCACCAGTCACTTTGTGTGTGTCCTTGGATGAGTCACTTAGGGTGAAAACAGACATAATGCTAACTTCACTTTATAACCTTTCTTATGCATGTCGCAGGGCTGTATTGGTGCCCTATGCAGCCCTTCAACATGGGGTGAAAACAGACATGACGCTAACCACCCTTTAACCACCCTTGGTGGTCATTTATGCATGTTTCAGGGCTGCATAGGGCACCAATACAGCCCTGCAACATGCATAAATAACCACCAAGGGTGGTTAAAGGGTGGTTAGCGTCATGTCTGTTTTCACCCATGCATAAGAAATGTTAAAGCCATGTTAAAGCAGAGTTAGCATCATGTCTGTTTTCACAGTTAGGTAATAACCATGGTGCAAGTCGTGAGTGTGCGCCGTGTTACACTCACCCATGTGCCAGGAGTGGTGAACCTAGAAAAGGCCAGAAAGGGCAGCAGGGAGGCAGGACAGACAGGAGCTGTAACAGACAGGAGCAGTATGCGGGTTCCAGTCCCGCTGCTCCGTGCCGTGCTGCCAAAGCAAAGCCACTGATAAAAGTAAAGCTCCCTGATCTGTAAAGCCCAAAGTAATGCCTCTGAGTGCCTGGTCTGTGCCGCTGCCTGAACACAGATCCCCACTCTAATCCATGCTGATCACAGCTTCCTGCTCACTTACTTGCTGTCTGCTCCTGCCTCTTACAGATCCAGGGCTCTGCCCACCTGCAGGCAACCTGATTGATGCTAGCACACTAACACGTGGACGAGCATTACCCTAGATTAGCCCACATGAAATTCCCCGCATCCCCTGCCCTGACTCTGGGTGTTTTTACATGGATGTTATCCCAGGTGCACTGATGGAGTGCATTATTCCGTGCTATGCGCTTAGACGGAAATTTCTCTTTCGGATTGAAATGTTAGCCTGGGATAGCAAACAGGACAGTTAATAAACCCTTGAAAAAGAGGGTTTATAAGCACTGAGTTAATTGTAAACTTGGGTTTCTTATACTGGGAAAACTTGTTTAAATGGGCACTTAAGCACGGGATAAGAAAAATAAACCTGGACTTAGCACCCATGTAAAAACACTCACTGCCCATTAGTGAACACGTGTTCAAGTAGGGGTGTGCATGGCGTTTTTGTTATTACAATAATGATAACAAACAAATAATAACAAACAAAACAACAAACCAAAACAACATTTTGTTTTTGAAATAATGGGGAAAACACTGAAAAACATATTTCTGGCTATAGTATTTTTGTTTCTTGAGAGATTGTTTTCCCAACTGAGGGCACTAGGTGTACCAACTTTAGAAAGGAGTTGATAAAAGGGACCGTTTTTAGAAGCAATTGAATGTTGCAATTTTATGAAACGCTCTATACACATTCCTGGATACAACTTATCTTTCATCTAATTTGCATGAAACTTGGGAATACTATGTCCATCCACAGGTTTAACAATCCTGCCATAATTCAACGATTGGATAAAGTGTTCTGATGTTATAAGCTATTAACTTGAAAATGCATTTCCGGCTGTAACATTTTTATATTCCATCCTGTTTACAAGAAATTTGACAGAAATGTATCCCATATCTTCCCTGTAATTGATACCAACCTACAGGACAATTTGATAAAGGGCTCCAATTTTATAAGCAATTGAAGTTGACCGCTTGAAAACCATTATTCAGATAAATAGCAGCACATGCAGTGCCAGTCAAAAGCAGTCACCTGGCATGGCAGGGGGAGGGAGGATGGGGCTAACAGACTGACAGACACACTCACTGTCCAATTACTGCATGCTTCCAGATTTACAGGAGCAATCTGTGGTGACTTTGAGGCGGGCATAGGAGGCGGCCCTGTGGTGGGCATAGAAGCGACATAACTGGGACTTTGGGGATAGCATTCCAGAAATCAGGAGACATAGTTTACATGTCTAGTATGGCCAATTAGCATCACAATCACATCCTGCAGCATGATGACAGAGAACATTAGACAATCTCTATTGGCTCTTTCCTAACATTAGCTTACAACTTCCCACTAACAAGTGCAGGAGACATGTTGGGATGGTTGCAGCACAGAATGAGGATATTTGGCTGACATTTCTGCTGACCAACTGGCATCACAAACTGATCTTATACCACAGTGACACGTAAGAGAATCCCTAGCATAGGCTCATTCTCTGTATGTGCTGTGCAGGAATATAAAATTGGAACCCCTTATCATATCTTTCTGATAGTTGGAAGGGATGATCCTGAAAGTGTGAGATACAGCTCTGACAAATTTCATGTACACTGGGTGGACTGCAAAGATGTTACAGTCAGACATACATTTATAGGTTAATTGATTATACCACCGGGATAGTTTATCCAGTACTTCTTAACATTGGCATAGATAGTAATCATAAGGGGTGGGATAAAATCGCCAAGTTTCATCCATATTAGATGGGAGACAAAGACGTTATAGCCATGGATGTATATGCAGATTTTTTGCAAAATATCACAATTCAACTGATTATAAAATCGGATTCCTTTACCAATCTTTCTGCAATTTGGCAAGTGTCATCTAAATATAATGGAAACCAAGAACGTTACAGCCGACAATGTATGTTCCATTGAAACCAATGGAAATCGAGAACGAAAGCAAAAACGAAAATGACATTTTGATATTTATGAAAACCAAAATGACAGATTCCAATAACGAAAATGAAAAATGACATGGGTCCCTGGTGCGCACCTCTAGCATTCAGTGAGCTAGTCCAGCTAGGAAATGGCCAGGCAAACAGGGGGGTGATCAAGATGGGAGAAGGAAGGGGAAGGAAGGTCCAGATCATGAATTTATACCATGGATCCATCTCCTCTCCTTGGCTGCATGCTGTCAGGACTGCACCTGGGGCGAGCAAACACCTCACTCCCAGGACGTACCTCCTCGGGCAAGCCGGATCGCCCTGTGGGTTCCCTGGCCAGGAAAACACCACCACCGGCACCTTCGGCTCCCGCGCAGCATGCACAGATGCAAGCTGCGCCCCCGCAGGACCGCCCGGCGTCAGGAGACGGGACGCCAGAGCCACTGCGAGGGGACGCCACGCCCAACGCCTCGATCTCAGCGCCGCGGCGCTCAGAGTGCCTGAGCCACCGCTGTGCTAGCGGGGATAAAGGTAGCTCGCCTCCACAGTAACAGTGCTGGTGATCAGTGCTGCAACGCCTGTGAGACCGGCCCCCCTGCGTGTCTGGAGACATTGTCTTAGGGTGATCGTGTGCTTGTGGAGAGTGTGCTTGACTGTACCTTTTCTAGTTCCGCTATGTCTTTTTTGAGATGGGGCGACCAGAACTGCACACAATATTCCAGGTGCGGTCGCACCACTGATTTGTATAGAGGCATTATGACATCCTCAGTTTTATTCTCTATTCCCTTGCGAATAATTCCTAACATTCTATTTGCTTTTTTGACCGCTGCTGCGCACTGCGCTGTGGATTTCAGTGTATTATCCACAATCACTCCCAGATCCTTTTCCTGAGTGGTAACTCCTAGCTTAGTATCCCGCATTGTGTACGCATAATTTGGATTATTTTTCCCAATGTGCTTCACTTTGCACTTGTCCACATTAAATCTCATCTGCCATTTAGATGCCCAGGCACCCAGTCTTGTAAGATCTTGCTGCAGCTCCTCACAGTCTGCTCGTGTTCTGACTACTCTAAATAACTTGGTGTCATCTGCAAATTTGATCACCTCACTCTTAACATCCTTTTCCAGATCATTAATGAATACATGGAATAGAACTGGTCCCAGTACAGATCCTTGGGGCACACCACTTTTTACATCCCTCCGTTTTACATCCCTCCAAGAATGCAAAACATTCTTGCAGACGCCTTATCCCGCTGTACGGAGCCGGGTGAGCAACTGGATACTCGAGGAGAGCTGTTGTTGGAAAAGAAAGTCTTCACTGCTACCCTCCTCACTCCCCAACAGTACTCCCAGCAGGCCCCGGTACCTGGACCGTCGGCCACGTACGACCCCAAGATGCAATTATATTATCGACAGGGGAAAATCATGGTACGCAGTCCAGCTCGCAAACACATCCTCTGGGGCCATCAAGATGCACCCTTGGCCAGGCATCTGGAAAATAAGCATACACTCGATCTTATCCTCTGACACTTTTGGTGGCCCAGTGTTAAGACAGATGTACAAAAATACGTAACCAACTGCTCCATGTGCACCTAAACCAAGATTCCCCGGCAATGACCCCAAGGTCTCCTACACTTGGCACCACTACCCTAGGGACCCTGGCAAAGGGTAGGAATGGACTTTATCATGGAACTTCCACACCATTGCTCCACAATCCTTGCGATAGTTGACCACTTTTTGAAGATGGCTCATTTTAGAGCATGTGCAGGCCTGCCCACGGCAGCACAGACCACGCAACTACTGCTAAACCACGTAATCAAGCTCCACGGGATCCCCCTAGAAATAATTTCTGACCGTGGGATGCAATTTATGGCCCGCCTATGGAAGGCACTCCTAACTAGCCTGCAAATAAAAATGAGTCTGACCACCGCATACCACCCCCAAGCTAACGGGCAAGTTGAAAGAACCAACCAAACCGTGGAACAATATCTCCGTTGTTACGCAGACTACCTCCAAGATAACCGGACAGACTTGTTACCCCTTGCAGAGTTTGTTTACAACAATACGTTAAACGCCTCTATTGGGTCCTCCCCTTTTTTGTGAACTATGGCTTTCACCCCCGCATTTGTCTCCCAGATGTGTCACCCATCACTCTCCCTGCGGCTGGAGCTCTGGTCACCCAAATCCACAAGGCCCAAGCCGCTGCTAAAACCATGCTAACAAAGGCCAGACAATGCTACAAACAGATTGCAGATCGCCACTGCTGGACGGCCCCCGACTATCACCCCGGTGATTGGGTCTGGGTGGGCAGGCAGAATTACCCGTCTCGCCAACCTTCCACTGAATTGGACTACAGGAATATGGGATCCTTCCCTATCATTAAGAAAATCAATGACGTGGCTTATATGGTCCGCCTACCACACCACTATCATATCTACCCCTCCTTTCACGTATCCCTATTGAAGCCAGCAAGCGCCCCTCACGGTAACGATGCCCCTGAACCTGATCTGGTGACCTCGACTTGAGAATATGAAGTGCATCGACTATTGGACTTCCGCTATCATCGAGGGCGCTTGTATTATTTACTCGACTGGAAAGGCTACGGGCTGGCGGATCATTCCTGGGAGTAGGCATCCTGTGTTCATGCACCATGTTTAGTACGCTTTTTTCACGCCCGATACCCGTTGGAACCCCGCCCCTTGCTCTTCTGGCAGCCTTGGAGGGGGGTGCTGTCAGGACTGCACCCGGGGCGCGGAGGCCCCAGGGAACACCAGCAAACACCTCACTTCCAGGATATACCTCCTCGGGCAAGCCGGATCGCCCTGCGGGTTCCTTGGCCAGGGAAACACCGCCATCGGTTCCTCTGGCTCCTGCGCAGCATGCACGACACAAACCGCACCCCCGCAGACCCGCCTAGTGTCCAGGAGACGGGACGTCAGAACCACTGCGAGGGGACGCCATGCCCAACGCCTCGATCTCGGTGCCGCAGCGCTCAGAGTGCCTGCACCACCGCCATGCTAGCAGAGATAAAGGTAGCTCGCCTCCACAGTAACAGTGCCGGTGATCAGTGCTGCAACACCTGTGAGACCGGCCCCCCTGCGTGTCTGGAGACATTGTCTTAGGGTAATCATCTTGCTTGTGGAAAGTGTGCATGACTGGGAGAGTGACTGGGCTGCGTGTGGCGAGTGAGTGTGACTGCGTGAACTATCCTCGAGTGTGGTAAGTCTGTGCTTCCCCTATTGTTTTGTCCTCGCACCCTCCCAGGAACCTTCTGGCAGTGAAAGCCCCATCCGGGTCCCCCCACTCCTGGGCTTCGCACCGCCCCCACTCCTCACCACCCACACTTCCCTTCCCCCCTCCTGCACCCTGTGTGACTGTTCGAGGCGGCTCCTCCAAGGTGTGCGCTCAACCCCAAAAAATACCCGATGATGATCCAGGCTGTGGACTATTAGTCCTTAAGCCCTATTTGATCCTGAGGGTTGTTTTCAGGCATCCTTGCCGCTCAGCGAACGTGTGTGAGTGTTTCCGTCCTGACCCTTTTTCCATCCCCGGTCCAGCCCGGACCTCACACATGCCCTCATCTCTGCTTCCTTTCCCTGAGCTCACTGTTTCAGTGCTCAAGCCTCGAGGATAGCAACTAGATCCAAGGGCCAGATGCAAGAACTGAAAAAGGGCCAAATATAACTACAGTTATAGGCCAGATTCCCCTCCCTGACCTTTACTATGGATCATTCTCATGCATGCATCTATTGTGAAGGCTGCAAAAAAGGATAGAGAATGGCGTTTATAAGTGATAAACCTCTAGGTGAATACATTACACACACCTTAAAGTGCTGGTCTTTCAATCTTCTGGGTTTACAAGTCCACAAGTAAGTTCTGGATGTATTCTTCACACACACACTGCCCTGAGGCAGTTCCTGGATGCATTCTTCATGCACACACTGCCCTGAGGCAGTTCCTGGATGCATTCTTCACACACACACTGCCCTGAGGCAGCCTAAAGTAGCCGCAGCTGTAGATGTGAGGGGCTGCCATGGAAACCAACTGATCACAGCTGCCTGGAGCAAAGCAGTTTACCAGGAGAATGTTTTACACACAAAAGTTCTGGGAGAAGTTCTATGCAGAAATTCAAAGAGCCAGATGTTTAAGAACTGGGCGAGTGATTTAGACACACAGAAAGTTCAGGATGTAACAGCAAACATGCAGGAGAAATACGTGTGTAAAAACAAACACCCATTGTCAGATGCAGCTTAATAAATTTAATCCACAAACGGCATGCCCATCAGGTACGCCGACCTGATGAAATACATGTATCTGAAATCCGAATATCTGAAAGATCTCCTCATCCCTCCTGTCCCATCGTGGTCTCCGAGGTCAGCCAGGAGCAACTTCTTGCAGGTACTGCCTCCCTGCCAAGTTTCCAGAAACAAGAGCATGTTAAAGAGACATTCTCAGTGACTGCCTCACAATTATAGAACTCCCTTCCCTTGGAGAGTCATGTAAGCCCAAACCTGCTCATCTTCTGGAAGTGATGCAAGACCTTTTTATTTGGACAGGCATTGGACAGGCAGGGAGAGGGTTGAGTGGAGGTGAAGTTTAGGAAGTTGGGGGTGGAGGTTTTAATGGGATTTTTATATGCTTTATGTGGTTTTTATATATTGTAAGGTGACCTGAGCCTTAGGGGAAGGATGGGGTATAAATTTAAATAAATACATAAATAAAATTGTTGAATACATTGTCAGCTGTTGTTCCAGTGGCAACCAGGTCTAAAACTCAGCTAACCCCTTTGCACCTGATTCAATTGCAGCCAAAGGACCCTGAAGTTTGTTAGACACTACAGTTATTTAAAGCTAACTGAAACCCACGTCCGACTCCAGACCAGACCCTTAGAAAGATGTTCTTAAAAGTTGACCAGTGGAAGGACTCTTTATGGATGAACCAGAAAAGGAATTGCCTGTACTAAGGGCCCGATCCAAGGTATGTGTGTTCACCCAGCATAGGATGTGTACGCACCATGTGTGTGCTGTGCTCAAGGCATGCATAACCTGCACATGGTGTGCACACGTTCTGTGGGAATGCACCCCCATGCACTGCCCCCCACCCATCCCCCCCCCATTTGANTGGTCCCAGTCCCGTCATGTCTGTTCGGAGCTTTTTTTGACCACGGGGGGTGGTTGTTCGGTTCACCCCCGCCGGGAATCCACTGTCGTGAATTGGGACTGCGTAACGTCTGAAATCACCCAATTTCATTTTTGTTTTTGTTATTGTTTTTGTTATATTTTCATTATCAGTATTGATATCATTATTGATATTCATTATCAATATTGAAATCGATATTGGTACCTTTTCAAACAAAGATTTTATTTTTGTATCGGTATCGTTATCAATTCCCGTGCACAACTGATATCTATCTAAATCTAAGAGAGACAGGGGAAGGGAAAAGGAAAACTATCTATTATCTAATCAATTATCTATATAACTATTCTAATCTAATCTATATGTCTATAATATATATCTGTATCTAATCTATACTACCTATCTATCTATAATGTACAGTGGGGAGAAGGGCAGGGAAAAGGAGTGTGTATGTATGTGCCTTGGGACAGAGTAAATGTGTGATGGCATTTGATTTGACTTGGGCATGTGATGGTGGGGGTAAGGAGGTGGGGCTTGGAGAGGCAGAACTGTATCCTTTCCCACACTTTGGACAACTGTCTGTATCGTCTCTATAACTCCAGTCAGGATGCTCCATTTTCTGGTCATGTTCCACTTTTCCACCTGTGTTAATCCTGTACCTAGACAGACTGCCTGCTTGGCCACACCCAAACACCAGCTCTGTCTGAGAAGAAGGAAATGGCCATTCTTGTTTTCACCTGAGCACTGGGGAGGGGTGGAATGGGACTCCTGTAGGGAGGAGGTCTGCGTGCTAGTGAACGCTGGGAAGATTAAGGGAGATGGCTGCGGACAGAGGTGTGTGCAGTAACTAATACCTTAATGGCCGTTGGCATTGCTCAAGTTCCTTTCATCTTGACTTCTCGACATGTTAACTTGCTAAGCTTTAGGGAGGCACTGACTGATTTCTCAGAGGGGGAGACTGAAGCACAGAACGAAGTAGTAACTTGCCCAAGGGCACACAATTAGTCTGTGGCAGAGTCAGGAATAGAATCCAGGATTCTGCAACTCACTAACACTCCCTGCTTATTGCCGAGCGCTGCAATTGTATTGTCTTAACCAGAGGTGGGGAAACTCCAGCCTGATGCCCAACTCTAACCTGCGGCTGGGTTTTATTAGAGAGGAGGCCATGCACTCAGGAAACAGGGGGATAGATCCATGGCCCACTTCCATGATCTAGACCCTCCTATCCTGGGCACAGCCTGGCCTACAACTCCTGTATGGCTCGGGGAGCTTGGACTCATTTTCAAAGGGGTCCATGGGATGGAAAGGTTTTCCTACCCGCTGATGTAAACCTTTAAATCTGTAACCACTGAGCCATATTCTCCGCTCACTAGTTAGCATTGCTTGCTTCCCCGCTTTCCTGCAACCCGATGCAGATTGCAGAACCGAGCACAAATCCACAATCTAGCTCAGGGGCGGGGAATATTTTCCCTCCCAGGCACACTTTGGAGAATTAGTACAAACTCTGCTGGCTGCAGAGAGGTTGCTGGCAAGGATGACTGAGGGGGTGGAGGGCTCAGAAGAGGAGGGTCTAGAATCGTGGATCTGTGCCAGGGAGTCACCGCATATCCTTGTGTGCATGCCCTCTTCTCTGCCCCCTTCCCCTCGGCTGAGTCCTTCAGTGCTCGGGGGGTAGGAACTGGATCCAGGGAGTGGAAAGGGCCACATAAAAATGAGCCGCATGGAGTGGCAGTGACATTGGGTGTTTTTAGATGGACAGCTGCCCCCCCTCTGCTCCACCTCACCCCGGGGCAGGCCGTCCATTTAAAGGCTGCTCTCCTAGGGGTGAACCGGAGAAGAGACGAGGCAGGCTGTCTGTGCTTCGGGGCAGCTCCGCTAGCGGTGCTCTGGAACGTCCTGGAGCACAGCAAGCGGTGTGGGCCGCTGAAATCCAGCGCACCGGCTTGGGGGAAGAGCAGCGGTCAGTCTACTTGGCGGATGGGCCGCTGCATCTCTGCTTCAGGCCGGCAACACCATAGAGCAGCGGGTGGCAGCCTAGAGTGGGCAGCCAATCCACCCGCAGCTCTGTGGTGTGGGGGAGGGGGACGTTGCACGGGCTGACTGCAGGCCCTGGCAGTGCCTGGTCCGTTTAAACCTGGCGGTGGTGCTGTCGGGGCTGCATGCGGGGGATGCAGGGCTGGGAGCAGGTCCGGCGGCGGTCCATCTAAAGACGTCCATTGATGAGCTGACCTGTGCCCTAATCCTAGGGTTGCCAGTCCAAGGCTTGATTCCTGATGCCTCTGCCCCCTCACACGTTGTAGTGGACCCCAGCTTTCCTGCTCCGGTTAGGCCCTGCTAGCTTAGGGGAACTCTTCCCCACTCGGCTCTGATGCCGTGCCAATTCCAGGGCCCTCTTGTTCAGATCCTGCTTCTCCAGGATGTTATTCCTTCTGTGCAACGAAGCAGGAGCGGTGCCGGATTCCTGAGAGACACCAAGAGCTGAGTTAAGTTTTTTGGCTCAGGCGGGGAGGCATTTTTCTGCTGGCCGGGCTCCCCGCTTTGTGGCTATACGTGGCGTTTTTGAGACGAAGCAGGAAAAATGAGCTGTGAAATATGAGTTTGAAAAGAAAAGGCAGGTGGTCGGGGGAGGAGGCGGGTGACACACCCATCTGAGGCTGCTGGATAAATCACAGGGCAGGCAGGCGGGATGGGCCCAGCTGGAAGGGTTTTCTGCAAACGCGGTGACCGGGACAGGCTCATGGAGTCAGGGTGATAGAGCAGATCCTGGCTGGGGAAGCTAATTTTGGTGAGGGCAGTTTCTTTCCCTCACCTCCCTTGCTTTGAGTTTACAGAGAGCAAATCAGGAAGGCTGCTTCAGGCAATGAACCTGCCAGGTCTCCTTGACTAAATAAGGTCCCACTGGGTCAGCACCAGGGAGCATAATCTGCAAGTAAAACCAGTGGCTCTCTCTTCAGCACAGCAGGACTCCAATCTGTAGCTGTCATGGGCTCTCTGGGGATCGAGCTCTGGCTGAAAAAGGGGGGCGAACAAGCCCCAACTTTGGGCGTGAGTAAGGAGGTAAATGTCTGCAGAGTCCAAGGACAGTGCATGTCCTTACCCATCCTCCCAAGGGTCATGATCCCAGTGCCTGCCGTTCCCTGCATGACACCGGGTACCACTTCCCCATCTCCTAAGGAGATGACTCTTGATCCTATACCGTACCTATTTATCCTATCCTAGCATACTGGACCTCTGCAAGTGCGACGATTAATCATCGGGATCTGTTCTGGATTAAGACATTCTCACCATCAAATTCAGATTGAAACTGCAATTGCCCTATTTAAAAGAATCTGCAACTTGCCAATCGTAAATGCCAATTGAGTATTACATACATAAAAATAATACCAATGCCAAAGAAACCTATTTAACCTACTCTGCACTGCTGAGGAGGTGAAACCAGCCATCCTTTTTAATCAGGCTTATCACCAAAATTCCTCCTCGGCTCCCTAAGGGCAACCGGTAACAATACCGCAGTGCTAGAGGGTGGGATGGGTTGGGGCTGCTGCCCTTTCACAAAATGCCGCCTCACGTGGCTCTGAGCAGCCCCGACCCCTCCTAACAGGGGTGGGGCTGCTCTAATCGGCCCGCGCTACGCTTCTGCGTCAGCCGCTCCTCGGGCAGGTTGCCTAGCAACCTCACGTCTCTGGCGGGGAGCATTCCAAAATGCCTCTCCTCCGCGGCGCTCTTCCCCGTCTCCCTGCTCCATTGAGGTGGTGGTGGTGGTGGTGCGACAAATGCCTGTCGCCCCCATCCCGTAGGCGAAGGGGGCTTCTAAAAAGTGAATTGCCAGGGCCCTGCAGAGGACCTTAATCCAGAAGCCACGCTCCCTCCCTGGGCTTTCACATTTAGGGGCGCACACTCCTATTGGACAAATACGCTCAGCCCCTTGGGGCAGGGGCGTAGCAAGGTTGAGAAGGGCCCGGGCTCAAGTCTCAGTTATGGGCCCCCTATGTGGGTGGGGCTTAAGGGATGGGGTGGGGCCTGCTGACAGCTTCTAAATTTAGGTTTACAGCACTTCACTCCCACCCACCATTTTATATCAAAGTGGGGAACCTTCTGCCTGCAGAAAATTGATATGTGGGGTGATACTATTGCAGGGACAGGCACTACAGGATACAGTATTGCAGGAACAGGCAGCGTGGTGGAGGTGGGGCCCCGCTATCCACTCATAGGCCCACCACAGCTCCCTCCTGCCTGCCTGCCTGCCAGCCAAACTTGGGTGGGTGCGGGGGGGGGGGGCAGTCCCCCTCCTCTATCCCTTCTCCCTTGCAGCAAGGCAAGGGAGAAGAGATTTAAAGAGAAGGAAGGGGGACGACTGCCCTCCCCAACCACACCGTGTACAGATGAGGGGGACTCCCCCCCCCACCCACCCAAGTTTGGCTGGCAGGCAGGTCCACACCAACGCAACCTAAGTGAGTCGGCGTGACCCCCCCTTAGTAAGCTCTCCTCCTGCGCTCCGCCTCCGCCCGCCCGCCCGCCTCCTCCGATATCCTTGCAGCCTCTTAGCTGCATGGCGTGCGGCTCACTCACTCAGCAGAAGGCACCTCGACCCCATCCCCGCTTCAAGTTAAAAAATATCTCTGCTGCTCCGCTCGCCTCGCCCTCGCCGCTAGACTAGAGAGTCAGTCAGACACTGACTACTAGTCTGCGTGCTGCTGCTGCTGCTGCTACTGACCTCGGAGCCTCAAACTAACAGCCGAGCCAGCCAGCGCCTGCCTGCCTCGTGGTGGGCTGAAGCAAAAATGCCGACGCCGGGGAACGCAGTATACGTCACGCACGCAACGTCTGACGTTGGGGCGGCGTGCGTGTGGAGGCAGGGCTAAGGGGCTCAGACGGGTAGCCGCTAGTGTGGACCCAGGCGGCGGCGGCGGAAGGAGAAGGAGAAGGGTTGGGGCTGGGGGGGGCATCATCTATCAGTCTGTCAACAACATGATAATGCACAGCTACAGCTGGGTTTTTTTTTGGCCGGGGCTCCACCTGGGCCCCTCTGCCAGGGTGGCAGAGGGGGGCCCAGGTGCAGGTGGTGGAGCCGTGGCCAAAAAAACCCCCCCAAAACCCCCCTCAGGCGGATCCTTTCGGGCCTCACATGGCTTTTGCGGCCCCCCCGGAGAGCAGGGCCCGGGCTCAAATGTGCCCCCCCCGCGCCACGGTAGCTACGCCCCTGCCCTGGGGTGTGGGGAGACATCGGGAACGTGGCTGAGATTCTGATCTCCCTCCCCGGCTGGGGGAGTCTGTGGGAATGGTTGTTCCCGTGGCCAGAGTGCACCCGGCCAGGGGACACCCTTCCCTCCCCAAGATGGGATGGAAGTCGCATGGGGATGTCTCTTTGTTAACATCCTTTGTCTTAGCTCCCTATCTGTAATACAAGGTGCTGGTCACAAGCCTGGCTGATCGGCGGCTAGGAGCAGAAGCAGAGGCATGGACCAACCTTGAGTTAGCCTGGAATTCCATCACAGAGCTCTCTAGAGCAGGGGATCATGCGGAACCTTTTCCCTCCCAGAAGCTACTTTGACTATTAGCACAAGCTCTGAGAGGAGCCACATAGAAGTTGGGGGCAGGGGTGTGTGTGTGTGTGTATCCAGATCATGGATCTGCACCGTGGGGTTGTCCCCTAGCCTTGGGTGCCTGCTCTCATCTCTACCCACATAACCTGAGCTCGGTGTTTCAGTGCTGGGAGGTAGGAACTGGAAAGAGGCCAAATAAAAACTTGCCAGGGGTTGCCTTTGGCTCCTGGGGCTCAGTTTCCCCACCCCTGGTCTAGAGTATAGGGATGACAGATGCTCTCTATTGCCTCCTATGGGTAAGTGAGGGAAACTGGCGGTCACTGTACCCAACAGGGGTGCAACTGACCTTCTAAAGCATCAGCCCATCACTTTATTCCTCGTATTCTTAAGTCAATGGGTCTCTGGGATGAGGTGTGACCCTAGTTCCCAGATACTCTTGGGAAGATAAAAGCCAGTGAGAACAGCCAGGGTATTGCGACAGGCAGCTGCCTGCAAGTATCTTATGAGTAGCCCAGTTTTTAGATGCAACTGATCTTTCCCATGCTAGGTTAGCACCACCTGCATCTGCCTGAGCTGCATAAGAGAGGAGGGAGGAAGCTTGTCTGACTGACCAGCTGGGACAGTTCACTGGCTTCTCCACCTCATAGCTCTGGAGAATGGGGAATTATCTGGAGTACAGAGAATGTCTGGCTTCGGCAAGGTGGGATAAGATTGATGACCTTCTGGTCATGAAGGGATGAGCTGGTGGGGAAAGCACTGATTTGCAATCCTAGTAATTCCAGCTCTGCCACTGACCTGCAGAAAGTCCTTGGACAAGTCACTTCGCTTCCATATGGGTGTTTTCAGATGTGACGATAGCTTTGACCGGCGTGGAATTGTGGGCTACTGTCATGTCAGAAAGTGCTGCCAGATGTGAGCTCAGGATGTTCCCCAGGCGGTGTTGGTCCTTAGCCTGGGCTGTGACTGGGGAATATCCCCAGATCTTAGCCCAGGGTAAGCACCAACACCTCCCAGAAAGTGGCTACCCGACCAGGGGTAAAGCGTGCCATTATGGATGAACTGTCGCTTTACTTAACCTGGTCAGGATTCTGCCCTGTGCCAGTGTGGTGTTGAAAACTGGTATTTATAGAAAAAGTGTTATGGATAGGAATTTTCAACACACTAGGCTGTTGGAAAACGGTAGGCACGGCATTTCTCTCCTCTGCATTACTAAATTTTGAAAGTAGTATCCCCCATGGAGTGCCATGATGGCCACCATTGGGTGGCACGGGTGCCCATCAGCCAGAGGGGGCAGGGCTGTGTGGATGCACGTCTGTGCATCTCCCCATCCCGGCTGCCGTAACGTTTGTTCAGTGGCTGGACCGGGGACCGGCTGGAGTGATGGCTCCCACCACCGCCTGGAGAAGGCCATGGCGACAGCAGGAGCCGTCACGTACATCTGTCAAAAGGGAGCAGTAGCATCCCCCTACCTTTTGGGGTGTGTTGTCAGGTTAAATTATTATTATTATTATTATTATTATTATTATTATTATTATTATTATTATTATAATATTTTATATAGTGCCAGTGATGTACCTGGTGCTTTACAGAGAATAAGATAGACATGGTCCCTGCCTGAGAGCTTACAATCTAAAGACAGGGGGAGGGGAGACAGGGAAGGGGGAACAGAGACAAGGGGAACAGAGACAAGGGATGCGACATTCATGAGAATGAGAGAGCTCAGGTACACGTTCTTGACTTGGTTACAGTACATTGGGAGTTTACAGATAACAGGTGGGGGTGGGGATGATTAGGAGTTAGGAAGGACGGAGCGGAAGAGGTGGGTTTTGAGGAGGGACTTGAAGGCGAGGAAGGAGGGGGCAAGGCGGACGAGGGCAGGGAGGGAGTTCCAGGCGTGTGGGGAAGCGAGGGAGAAGGAACGAAAGCGGTTGGGGGAGCAGGGGAGGGGTGGGAGGGTG
>QEPC01009472.1:7816747-7857349 GCA_003113815.1 Sphenodon punctatus | reverse complement strand
AGCGACGGGCTAGGTGGATGATCCTGGCAGCAGAGTTTTGAACAGAGATGAGGGAAGAAAGGTGGGAGCGGGGAAGGCCAGAGAGGAGGAGGTTACAGTAGTCGAGGCGTGAGAGGACTAGGGCGTGGATGGGAGTTTTGGCAGAGGAGACAGACAGAAAAGGGCGAATCTTAGCAATGTTGTGGAGGGCGAAACGGCAGGATTTGGCCACGGAGTCAATGTAGGGTTTGAAGGTGAGGTGCGAGTCGAAGATGAAGCCCAAGCTATGGGCTTGGGGGACAGGGAGAATGGAGACCCTTTCAATGGCAATTGACAGGGAAGAGGGAGAGGAAGGATTGGGAGGGAAGATAAGGAATTCAAGGTATGCTTTGAGATCCTTAGAGAGAAGGCTCTGGAGTGCAAAGGAGAATGATCATTGCCACTGCTTCTCAGAAGCAAGTCACGCAGCCTCATGAGATGGGGCAGGGGGCACAGCATGTCCAGACTCAACACTAGGATCCTTTGGCTTTGAATCCCAGTAAGAGTCCCTCTGTGCAATGAGTCGGCCCATAAAGTATGACATACAAGAAGCGCAGGCGGGGGGCGGGAGTGAGCGGGAAGATTGTAAAGTTGGGACGGTGGGAAGGAGTATTGCTCGTAATGTGACGTCACAATCAATTTTTGTCAGTCATTTTCCAACTACATTTCTATGTTTAAAAAAACAAACCAAAAATATCCCTTACATAGAATAGGCGGGGTTCTGTGTTACTGTTTTTTAAAAAAAATGTACAGGGTGTGCGTGTGTGTAGTTTGTGGAACATGCTTTTTGAAGGGGGGTTGTCCGTAGTAGAGTGACCAACTGGGACAAGGGGGAGGGGTTGGGCGCAGGGTTAAAAATAGCCTCTAGGCTGTGCCCCAGCCACTCTGACATGAACCAGCTCTTCACGCACCTAGGATCAATATTTGCTGGTACTGAGGACTGTAATTTTCCATATCACTTGAAAAACTGAGAATTAGCTGAGCCTCCACACACTTCCTTACTGTTTAAGGATTCCTATTATTAAAGCAGGGGGCGGGGCCACGGGACACCTCCGGCCCAGGGACCAAATGCGGCCTATGGCCAACTTTCATTTGGCTCCTTTCCAACTCCTGGATCTGGCCCCCAGATCCAGTTCCTACCCACAAGCACTAAAAGACTGAGCTCAGTGGAAGGCAGCAGAGATACAGCCATGCACACAATAGCGGTGTGCAATTTTGTATAGTTTTATTAATTACGAAACGGAATAGAGCCCCATTCGGTTTCTCAACTAAGACCGCTTTTAAAGGAGGGGCGCTGAAGTGCCTCCTGAACGCCGCATTAAAGCAAAGCTGCCGGAAGTGACGTTCTCTCCATTGCCGGCGGCGGCGGCGACTGGAGACACGGGGCTTTGGAGCAGCGCGTTCTGAAAGCCTGAAAATTGAAGTCTTAAGAACGCGCCGCTCCAAAGCCCTGTGTCTCCAGCCGCCGCCGCTGGCGGCAACGGGGAGAATGTCACTTCCGGCGGCTTTGCTTTAATGCGGTGTTTTTGCTTCAGGTGCTTTAAAAGCGGTGTAAGGTAATGAAAACGAATGAATAAACAAATGACATCTTTTTGATTGTATTCATTTAGGTTTTTATTTTCCTTTATTAAAAATAATACAAAAATAAAAAGTAAAAAGAATCACGGCGCATGCCACAAATGCCGCTGGGGCCATTCAGCCCTTTGTCAAAATGGCGCCAATACTGCTGGCGCCATTTGGGAAATGGGCCGCACATGCAAAGAATGTCCCCATTGGCCATTTTGCGCATGTGTACTGATATTGTATAATTATTTATTAATAAACTACAACAAAAAATGAAAGAAAAATGGTAAATTCCTTTACAACCTCCCTCCCCCCACTGAAAACGAACGGGTTTTTGGAAACGGAAGCGAAAACTAAAACAGTGTCCTACCGTTACAGTGTTTAGATGTACCGTCAACACAGTGTTCATCTCAAACACTGGAAGAGTGAACAACTGCCAGGTCTTGACAGTTTAATCAGTGTTTGGGGTGAACACTGTGTTGACGGTCTGTCTAAACACTGTAACGGTAGGACACTGTGTTACAGAACACTGAACAGCGTTATGTCTAAAGAAACCCTATGTGGCCCTTGGAATTTGGACTAATTTTCAAAGTGGCCTCTGGCAGAGCAAAGATCCTTACAGCAACCACATTATTTACGTTGACGAGCAGTATTTACATGGGCCATTGTGGACACCTCATGGCTGATATGGTGAATTACAGTGTATATTCTCTACGGTGGGCTATCCCCACCAGGCCCTGTGCTTTACTGGAATAAAAATTCAGTGTAATAGCTGCTTCTTAAATCCAGGAGAGCATTTCCTAATATGATCCCAGGACATCTGCCTCAGACCCTGGCTGTGGTGGACTAGGCAGATGGCATAATCCAAAGGGTGTTTTGCTTTCTCCTTTGTATCCTCAAGTAGCCAGTGCCATGTAAGAACTGTCTGTCAGTGTCAACAGCTGGGCACTGGAACATGTTATGCCTAACAGAAAATTGTATTGGTCCTACAAGACCGGCGTTGGTGGCCTTGGTGGACGATCTACGCTGAGAGATGGATGCAGGATGCTCAACATTTCTGATCCTGCTAGATCTCTCGGCCGCATTTGACACCGTGGACCATGGGCTGCTGTTGAGATGGTTGCGAGATCTGGGGGTTCTGGATGGGACTGTCCTTGGGTGGTTCTGCTCATTCGTCTCAGGGAGAAGCCAGTAGGTGGTGCTGGGGGCTGAAATATCAATTCCCCGGGCCTTATCCTGCGGCATTCCTCAAGGTTCGATCCTGTCTCCATTATTGTTTAATGTGTATATGCAGCCCCTGGGGGAGATCGTGAGAGGGTTCGGGGTGCGATGTCACCAATATGCTGATGATACTCAGCTGTACCTCTCATTTTCAACTGACCTGGGTCCCAATGTTTGGAGGCCGTGGCCGATTGGATGAGGCAGAGCAGACTGAAGCTAAATTCTGATAAGACAGAGGTGATGGTGGTGGGAAGGGCGGGGGAGGTTCTGACTCCCCTTGGGGTGTGTGTGTGTCCGTCCTCCTATAGCCCAGCAGGTTCGGAGTCTGGGGGTGGTGTTGGACTCAGGTCTCCGTCTGGAACGGCAGGTGGAGACGGTGGCGAAGACCGCCTTCCGCCAGCTGTATCTGGTACAGACGCTGTGTCCATACATTTCCAAGCCCGACCTGGCCACTCTTCCAAGGGGCCAAATGTATTTAGATTTAAATGTATATGCCACCCTTCCCAAAGGCTTGGGGCAGCTCACAAGCAGTAAAAATATTAAAAGTCATATAAAAATACCCGTAAACCCTCAAGCCTCCCACAACTCCCCACCAAAACCACGCAAAACCACTTCCCAATGTCCCACACCCTACCCCCCTCGCAAACCACCCAACAAACCCACCCCAATCTGTCCTTGCCTGCCAAATACTTTTTATTTTATTTTAAATATTCTATCCACTCAGAAACTATGGGTGTTAACAAACGTGATGGGCAGGAAAGTGCTGCCGTCACGACCTGGCCCAGGTAAGGGAACTGCCGCCGACACTGTCTGAATTGGGTCCGGCCGTGGAAGAAACGCTCATGCGGCTGGGGTCTGGGAAGATACATGAATGCAAGTCCAGCCGCCCCCCACACTGTGCCCAGTCCCTCCTCCCATAACGGGCAGCTATGGTGGACTTGATCCGGGCTAATGGTGTGTCAATATACTCTGGCCTGCTTTGTTCTGATTGGGCGGACCTTAGTCCGGTCTGGGAAGATACATGAATGCAAGGCCAGCCGCCCCCCACACTGTGCCCAGTCCCTCCTCCCATAACGGGCAGCTATGGTGGACTTGATCCGGGCCAATGGTGTGTCAATATACTCTGGCCTGCTTTGTTCTGATTGGGCGGACCTTAGTCCGGTCTGTGACTCCAGAGGTCTTTGGGATCACAGCCCCGACTAGGCCTGGGACAATCCTAGGCCAATGTCTGGTGGTGCCTGCACGCATCATGCAGGCCAGGACCAGGTGTAAGCGTGACAGAGCGGCCAAAGTGGCCTGCTGTCATGTTTGTTAACACCCTATGTCAAAATATTCAGCCCTGAAAATCTATGCAGTGCGTCTAAAATGTTTTAAAATGTAATAGCTCTAAAATGTTACATTTTTTTCCAGGGGGGTGGGAGGGCGAAGGGAGGCCTCACTGAAAATAGGGCAAAGGGGTTCAGGCCTTGGTTTCTATGAAGTTTAGGCCTATATTAGGGGTCTGTAATAGGGAAACTCTGGAGTTTGATTAACTTCTAGAGTCCATTTCCTGGCTCTCTACCGTTTGCTTTCTCAGGGAGTCTGGGAAGACTGAACCCCTCCCTCCTCGGTCCTTGTGCCTCTTCTGCTCAAGATGTGGGATTATTTCCTCTGTGCCTGTAACCTATGCAATGTGCTATGGTTTTCTCCCTCTGCAGCAAGTGAGAGCAATCCCACTTGCAAGCTGTGGCTAATGCATAATGCAGCTGGACTTACCTGCTCAATGGCACTGCACTTACGTATGTACCACGCAGCATGTTAGACCAGTTCTGCAAAGGTGGCGGTGGTGGTTACCTGTCTGTTACCTCTAGCAATTTAAGGCCTTTGTCTGCAAAGATCTAATTGGTCTGGGGCCTTCCTTCCTTCCCTCTCTCTGTCTGTTTGTCTCTCATCTTCCTGTGACTTGTGGAAGTCAGCCTGAATGCTTTTGCTGCTGTTCTTTCCATTGGAAGGCTGGGGGTTGGGTCGTTTCAGTGCGGAAGGACTCCTCAGCAGGGAAGCTGCACCCCATTGACCCCCTCCTGGCCTGACCCTCATTCTGTTCTGGAGCAGGGGGAATAAGTTCAATTAATGTCTCAGGGATGAACCCCAGCTCAGGTAGATAGCAGCAGAACAGGGGTGGCTGCGCAGAGTTGGACAGGGCAGGGCAGGGGTTCTCAAACTGGGGATGTCTGGAAGGTATCTTGGATTTGGATAGGGACAAGAGAGCATGGCTACCAAATCCCTAGCTCTATTCTGACCTCGGAGGATTTAATTTCCCAAATGTGGGGTGAGGAGAATGAGATGACAAGGGGACAGAGATCAGGGCAAGGGTAGGGTTTGGAGGCCTACTAGAGCTTCCATCTTTTGCTGCAACCATTCCCAGATGCCTGCCTTGAAACCGTGGATGAATGGGTAAGTGAACTCTGGCAGGAGGCTCTCTGTCTGATCCAGGTCCCCTACACTGTGCAACTCCTACAGGAGCCATTGCTGTGGGGGCACATATCCCAGTAGGAGAGTTGCATCTCCAAGCTGCCCCCGGTTCAGCCTCCGCAGAGCACACTGTGTTGTGCAGTGGTGCTAGGATCTTGCAGATGGCCCCCTGTGTCGGGAGTATGTCTGAGGTGGAAACGACAATGAGGGAGGTGAAGGAAACTAATGGTCTAATAATCCCTGACTGTTGGGTGTCTGGGTCTGATGTCCAACTGGACTCTGGACAGAGACCCCAGTTCCTTGACTGTCTGGGTGAAAGTTGGATAGTCGACCACTGGAGATGAACCAGTGGCCCATTTGCTATTGTGCGGAATAGTAATACCCACCATTTCAGCGACCATATCGAGTGCCTGACGGGCTATCTGCATACCGATTAGGCACCCAATTACCTGAAAATACCAGGTATTGTTGTTACAGAGAGATCAATAGGTAAAGTGGTAAAGGTAAGGAATCAGGACGTAAAGTAAAAAAACCCCACAATACCCAAGTTGAGAAATTGGGACCGGAATTCGGAAAATCAGTACCAGGAGTTGGAAAACTGTTACCGGAAGTAGAAAAATGAGGACAAACCCCGGTATTTTTGGTTCATTGGGTAGCCTACTGGGGACTAATTGAGTAGTGATTATTAGTACCTGATGTTATTGGGTCAGGTCAAGTTCCACCATTTGGTTGGGTTTACCTGTTTTTCCTGGTACTCATTGCAACTCCGGTACCTATGTTTGTGTGTGTGGCAGCGAGACTCAAGTGTACCACAGCCAAGAGAAATGGGGACGCAGTCTAAAGTCTGGGGTATAGTGGTATAGGGAGCCCACTAAGGGCAAAGAGACTCCTGCCAGCTTCATGAATCCACTAGCCAAGTATAGGCTACTGAAACCCTCGGGCACGACATTAGAACAAAGCTGGGGACCCTTTTATCTCTCAGGGACCACTTTAAAAATGGGTACAAGCTCTAAGGGCCACATAGAGGTTGGGGGGGCAGTCTTTAAGGGGTGCACTTAGGAAGAGGAGGGTCCAGATTATGGATCTGTTCCCTATCCTTGTGTGCATGCCCTCCTATCTGCTCCCTTCCCCTGAGCTGAGTTTTTCAGTGCTTGGGGGTAGAAACTGGATCCAGGGGGGCAGATCCAGGAACTGGAAAGGGGCCAAATAAAAATGACTGATAGGCCGCATTTGGCCCCCGGTCCCCAGTTTCTCCTAGTCCATGCTCCCTTGAGGCGTTTTTAAGCTTATTCCCATTTATCTCTCTTCTGTGACCATGGAGAACAAACATTCTCCATCTTCTTGTAGTGTCTTTTTAATACTCAGAAAGTGCCATCATGTCTCCCTTTAGTCTGCTTTTAACTGGTCTAAACATACCCAGTTTCTTCAGACTTTCCTTGCATTCTAGCCCCTGGACCCCTTTAGCATCTTGGCTACTCTTCTCTCAACTTGCTTCAGTTTGTCAGCATCCTTCTTGAAGTACAGTGCCCCGAAGCAAACAAGCTTTGCAAACACACCAGTGCCGACCAAAGTGACACCACCGCCTCCCGTTTCTTCGGGTGTTTTCAGATGTGACGAGATCGCGCTCAACCACGGTGGATTCTCACCGGGTGAGAAAGGTCTCGTCACGTCTGAAGGGGGAACGGAAGTTCCCCCCCAGATGTTCACCCCCGTCAATTGCGGCGGGGAATCACATGCACCACGCAATCGGCGGAACCGGCGGGGCTGGCCCCGATTGCGTGGTGAATGCGATTTCCCCACTGTGATGAAGGGGCCTTCCTGTCTGGACAGCTACCACAGCCCGGAATCTGCAGCGGGATTCCGGGCCGTGGTCAATTCGGGCGGGTACTGTGGTCGCATTGGCCGCGGTGCCCGCCTGTCTCCCCAGAGGGCGGGTGTTGAGGGAGCGTGAGGGAGGCGGGGCCATGCAGCCGCATGTTGCACCATGTGGCCCCGCCCCCTCCCCGATTTCCCGCTGGGATCAGCCGGCACGTCTGTTGGACGTGATCCCGGTGTGATGGTGTGATCCCGGTGGGGAATCCCCGTGGTGATTCCGTGCTGGGGCGACTAGTGCCCCGTGACGTCTGAAATCACCCTTAGATGCACAGCACCTGTTAATCTAGCCAAAAGTGGCATTGACCTTTTTTGCCACAGTGTCACGTTGCTGACTCATGTTTAGTTTATGATCCTCCCTAACTCTCAGCTCCTTCTCTGCCGGGTGACTGGCCATCCAGCTGCCCCCCACCCCAATTTTATACTTGTGCATCTGATTTTTTCATTCCTCTGTGTAATAATTTGAATTTTTCCCCATAGGTATTATTGGGCTGTGCATTTGGGTGTTGTAAAACATAAATAAACACAAAAAAGCCCTTTTGGCTTCTGTATTTGTATTTGAAACACTAATACGAGGGATGTGTAGTCGGGTTCCAAGTGAACAGCAAATTTTGGGGTGGGGTGGAATTGTGGTATCTGAGGTCTACCCCAGAAATTGCAGCGCATATCCATCCATCTTGGAGTTGGGCTGCTCTCTGACTTCTTTCCTTAAGACTTGTCAAAATGGCTGAGCCTCATCGTACTTGTGCACCAAAATAACCCCAGATGCCGAGAGCCGGGGTCCCCGCGTTTTCCACATTGGCAGCGATGGGGGAAACGAACACAGGCCCAGACACAAATACAAAGGAACACAAATACCAAAACACAAATAAAGATCCAACTATGTATTATTCCCAAGGCAGAGAGACCTCGGTTAACACCATCACACCCATCCTTCCTGGCAGTGCATGGGGCCTGTTTTATATATAACTAAATGCTGATCGAGGCGCATCTGGGTGGCAGCACCGAGTTTACAGCTTTTTTCTCGCCTACGGTTGGCAAAGGTGGTGAGTTGCAAGGAGGGATGGGTGCCAGTGCCCTGCAGGAGGGAGGAGAGGGAGGGATCATCCTGGCCCCGGTGCTCGATTTAACCCATCCCTTACCTGGCCAACCCTCTTCCACCCATTTGCCGGTTTGCTGACCTATTTCTGCCCAAATCAGTTAAGGGTTGGGATTGCAGGCCCAGAGAGCAGGGGGAATCAGGACAGGAAGCAGGAATCTTAAAGCCACAAAGGGGTGGGACATGTCCTCATCTGCTCCTAGTAGGTTACACCTAGGGATGGGCGAATGCGGTTCGGAAGTTCGGAGTTAGGACCGAACTCAACCAGTTCGGTCGACTGAACCGAACTTCCAAACCGAACTCGATTTTTGAACCGAACTGAACCCAACCGAATTTCCGAACTCGTTTCTGTTCGCCCATCCCTATAAGATAATATTTCATTTAGTTCAATGGGGTTTGAATTTCCAAACTCTGTTTGGAAGTTAGGAGTTTGGACCGATCTCGAATAGTTCAGTCGACCAAACTTCCAAACCGAACCCGATTTTCGAACCGAACCGAACCGAACCGAACCAAACCGAATTTCCGAACTCGGTTCTGTTCGCCCATCCCTAGTTACACCCAGCTCTATCACTGTTGCTGAGAACATCCCGACATTAGCCCTGTTCATGTCACCGTCACCCACCCAGAATCTATCCCTAACTCTCCTCTCCATCTTCAGATTTACGGCCCGTGGCTTAGGGGGAGCAGGGATGGCCTTGGGGGAAGAGATAGGGGGCCAAGGTACACATGCCCCAGCCTGTCTTCATCGAGGGCATCAGCGCACCCAGTGCCAGCCCCCCCTGGCATCTCTCCCTTCGCCCTCCCTCCTGGGCGGCAGCCAGTTCCATGACGCTAAGTTGGGGTTGAGTTGGGACTTGACGAAGATGTTAATTGTAATTAGTTTAATAAGCGACATCAGCCTGAGTGTGCAGACCCAGTCATAAAAATGGAGCCAGCAGCTCTGAGCTCAAGGAAAGGCCCAAGTAGGGCAGCTAAGTAAAACTCTGCTGAGCTTTCCAAGACCTGCCCCCCCCCCCTCAACTTTTCCAGGTGTTCCTGTGTCCAGTCCTTCTCCCATCCCCTCTGGCCTTGGAGGACTAACGGACACGCTCCTGTTCTCAGCTAGATCCCTGGGCATCCCACACACAGCTCCCTGGGAACAGAGCCGGTTGGCAGCCCTTTCCCCCTCTGTGGTTAGCTAAGTGGCTACATCCGCTCCTGCTACAGGACCTGTCTGCAGCTCCGCTATGCCTCCAAAACCTCAAGCTTAAACTCAGATTTGACTAGTGCAAAATGCCTCAGCCTGGGAGCAAGGCTGTTCCTGTGCTCTGTGTACCTATCTGTTTCTAGGGGCCAAGGTAATGTGTTGGTTTTTATCTCTGGTGCTAAAACCCGAGCCTTGTTAGCTTCAAAATTACCCCTCTTCCTGGGTGCTCTTGTGAGGGCTTGGATCAGAGGCTTGCTGATGGCCTCTAGATGAGCATCGGTAGGGCAATGATACATGGTTCTGTACAGCCAGGGCCCTGTGAGTTCTGTGCACCTGCCATGGCAGCAGGTTTTGCGGTATTTGGCACTTGCCTCTGGCAGCATGGGATCTCAGCCTGAGCGGGGAGCAGCTAGTGAGAGGGTGAGGCTACTGGCCAACAGGGTCAAAGTAGCATCTTTTCTGGGGGCTGTGCTGGCACCCGCCACAGCTGCTGCCCATCACATCCTGCCAGAGTGAAGAGCCCCCTGCTGGAAGGGCTGTTTGGTATATTGTGTATTATTTTTTTAAGATCCAAAAAGCATGCTGGGAAACTCATTTGCATTTGAAAATGTGCCTGCGTTGAGCCGGTTTATTTGCATCTTTGATTCTGCTCGCAGCATTTGGATTTTCATTTGGCAGAATGTGGGTTTCCTGGTCGCAGAATTTGGAAAGGTTTCGTCGTCATTGTTACAAAATTCACAGTGCCCTGCCAATACCTCAGGTTAACTTCTGGACACAGCTTCTCTGACAATACCTGCTACAATAGCGTAGCACGGCTCCTTTTCCTGGACAGTTTCCCTTTATGGCAGACCTGCCTTTATTCCCCCTCTATTCCTCCTTCTTACTGGCCTCCCCTGCTCTCACCTTGCCCCTCTCACTATTGCTCAACACTCTGCTGCCAAGGTCCTCCACCTCATCCCTTGTTGTGATCAACATCATCCTCTCCTCTCTCCCCTCCACTGGCTCCTTCTCCCCTCTCATGTTCAGCATGAGCTCCTTATCTTCATCTTCAAGGCTCTTCCTGGCCTTGCTCCCCCACCGTTCTGCACTTGTTTACTTCTCCCTCCCGGGAACTTTGCTCCTTCTCTCCCGCCACCCGCACATGCCTCAGAGCCCCTTGCTTCCTGAAATGTCTTTGCCCCTTCTCCCTTGCTGCCTCCTATGCCCGTAACTCCCTCCCAGAATGCGTTCGCTCTGCTTCCTCCCAACTTTCAAATCATTTGCAGAAACCTTGTTCTTCCATCAATCTTTCCCTAGCTCCTCATCCCCACAGGCTGCTCACTGATGCTCCTTCTACTGCCTTGTCGTTCAGGGTCTCCGTCTCCCCTGTAACCAATCTAAGCAAGTGCATCTGTGACTTCTCAACATTGTGAATGTGTCCCTGTCTCTCCCTAAATCCCCCTTTTACTTGTGTCACCGTCTTTCCTAGAGCCTCCCAGGGAAGGGATCTGTCACTAGTTAATAATTGCTCAGTGCCAAATACACTGCTTACATCATCAATCAGCTGCCTCCTCCTCCTCCTCCTCCTCCGTTTCTTCTGTGTTGAGCCAGGTCCTCTGCTGCTAACCATTTTAGGGCTGAAACGCAACCTTGCAATTCTTGTAAATCTCGCCGAGAACCAGGTTCTCAACCAGATTTCCAAGAACAAGAACGCGTCGAGAATTGCCCGATTCTAGACTTGTTCTTGTGAGATTCTTGAAAATAATAATAATAATAATTAAAATGCTCTGAGCATGAGCAAAATGGCTACTACAGCCATTCTGCGCATCTGCTGACCAGCTGTTCTTTTCCAAAATGGCACCGACGTGTCCCATACCCTCTTGGAAAAGGATCAGGCATGCGCAGAATAGCCTCAATAGCCATTTTGCACATGCGCAGAGCAATTTTTTTTTTTAATAGAATCTTGTGAGATCTCACATGTTTCCAAGATCTTCTCAGTTCTTACGAGAATCAAACGGATTCTCGTTTCAGCCCTGAACCGTTTCCTTTCTCAGCAGTTACTAGTGTTTATCATTCAGATAGCTCTTGCAGTGTTCAAAGTGCTTTGCAATCCTTATCTTGTCACTCTTGTAAGCTGCCCTGAGTCTCTGTGGGAAGGGCAAAATAGAAATAGGACTAAATAAATAAATAAAATAAATCTAGCTCACCGTCCCAATAAAGGGGGATGATTATTGTTCCCATTTTACAGACGGGGAACTGAAGCTGAGAAATAGTGACTTGCTCAAGTGTGCCCAGTAGAACACGATTCAGACCCTGGTCTACCAAGGCCACTAGGCCGCACTTGCATTGCATCTATGATCTCTGCTGTATGTCCTCTATTCTTTTTACTCTGGCAAATATTTATTTATTTATTTATTTATTTATTTATTTATTTCGAATGGGCCCTATGGAGAAGACGGTCGGAGTCAGATCGAGTCCGACGCCAGCGTCGCTCTAGCCTCCTGCCTACACGCTTCATACACCGCAGCCCCTCAGTAAACCAAGGGGTCCTGCGGTGATGAGACCGAGGCAGAGGGCGTCTCGGAGCCACCCTGTCAATGGCCTCCTCCAGCAAGCTGTTCCAATGCTGGACCAGCTCATCCACAGAGTGACCGTCCACGTCCAGGGTAAGCTCCCTCAGGACCTCCTGGAACCGCTGGGGTTCCATCAGCCTCCGAGGGCGGACCATCCTAACTGGTCCCTTCCCCTTCTGGAGGGGGTGCGCTAAAAGACCGGCCTGAAGGAGATAATGGTCCGTCCACGACAAGGGCACCGCTGTAACCTCCCCCACAACCGGACCCCCTGCCTCAAGGCCAGAACCGAAGATCAGGTCGAGGATGTGCCCCCCCGCGTGGGTCGGGCAGATCACCTCCTGGGGCAAGTCCATGGTTGCCATGGCGGCCATGAACTCTCACTCCGCCCAACCAGGCCAGCATCGGCGTGGATGTTGAAGTCCCCCAGAACCAAAGTCCTGGAGGAGCCCAACACCACCTCCGAGGCCAGCTCTGCTAGAGCGGTAAGGGATGCTGCCAGGCAGGAAGGGGCCTCGTACACCAGCAGCACCCCTAGCTTGCCCCCGGTCAAATCGAACACCACGTGAAGGACCTCCATACCCATAATCTCCCTAACTGGTTACCTCCTAACAGGCCACTCCTCTCTAAAAACAATAATATGATGGTAGCCTCTCCATTCTTCACCCAAACCAATACTGTTTTTCTTCCTGGACCTCACTTGTGATTTTGTAGTATATTGTTTTCTGGAAAACAATCCTATTCATAGTATTAATGCTTTGCTGTCTGAGTGTGCCCTCCCTCTGACATTTGGAGACACGAGAGAAACACTGCCCCTCACGGCTGATCTCACAGCAGAGCTGGAATGATCCCCATGGGGCAGAGGTTTAAACAGAGGCAGGCAGAGAGTGAAAAAGATTTGCCCAAGGTCATGCAGTAAGTCAATATCACAGCTAGACACAAATCCCAGGAGTCCTGAGTCACAGGTTCTCAGAATGGGAAGAATCAAGGAAACTATCTCACCACAGCATAGTAATCAGTAATCCCAGTAGTTGGGAGGGTATTATTCTCTCCTACTAAGCAAATATTAAGCACAGGCAAAGTTAACTCACAGGCAATCTATCCCTCTATGGAAAAGAGGCCGCCATGGAAATAAGAGCTTTGTAGAACCCAGTCATGCAGTCACAGAAGCCAACCGATGGCCAGTTACTAGCGCCTCCTCCGACAGGCAGAGAGCCACAAGGCCTGTGTTTTTAAAATTTATTTATTTTCAGTCTTTTTATACTGCCCCCTCCTGCCCAAAGGCAGCTCAGGGCGGTGTGTCACGTAGATTAAAGCAAAGAGCACGTTAGGATCCAGAGTCAACTATGCCCACAAGCTTCCAAAGGGGGCATCGGGCCCATCTAAGAGTGCTTAGCTGGAAGACAAACCCACCCCTAAGATATAACCCCACTGAACCAGAGAACCTAATGAGCCTGCTTGGGCTTCTAGCCGTATGTTCCGTGGCCTGCTGAGCACGATGCCTTTGACTCTGCCAGCACACTGCGTTCCCTGGGCAGTACCTGGCTCATTGACTAACAGTCACTATAGAATAGTTGAACTTGTCAAGGGTCTTTTACCAGCTGCTGCCATGGGCCATTGGTCCTGTTCTATACAGGACACTCCTGTTTTTGGAAGAGTTTGTCTGTTGTCCTTTACGCACGCGTTTTTCTTCTGTACTTTCCACAAGCTGCCGGCCTTGCCGCTTTCACCTCCAGCCCCACCTGGAAGTCATGGACTTCTTTAGACATAATAAAGATCGGGCGTCAAAACCCCCAAGCACATGTTTGGCCGTTGTGTGTAAGCACCATAATAATCCCAACACCACTTTGGCCACCCGTTGAACACGCGATGTGAACACCATCGCATCACAAGGACAATTTGCATGTTCTGGGTGAACACGTGGCCTACAGGGTGTTTTTATACACACATTTCTCCTGCAGGTTTGCTGTTACATCCTGAATTTTCTGTGTGTCTAAATCACTCACCCAGATCTTAAACATTCGGATCTTTTTCTGTGTAGAACTTCTCCCAGAAGTTTTGTGTGTAAAAAATTCTCCTGGTAAACTGCTTTGCTCCAGGCAGCTGTGCTCACTTGGTTTCCATGGCAGCCCCTCACGTCTACAGCTGCAGCTACTTTAGGCTGCCTCAGGGCAGTGTGTGTGTGAAGAATGCATCCAGGAACTGCCTCAGGGCAGTGTGTGAGTGAACAATGCATCCGGAACTTACTTGTGGACTTGTAAACCCAGAAGACTGAAAAATCTGGAACTTTCATGTGTGTGTAAGAATGCCCAATGTGTCTAATAATACTGCGTGGTGTGTTAGCAGGTCCAACACGGGGAATGAGGTGGAAGCACTTGCGTGCTGTGATTTGGTAGCAAGCAAAACACTGATTTGCCCCAAGTTGGGGTGTGTGTCTAAGCAGCGCCACATGGTGAACACAGGGCCAAACCAGTGTTTATATCAAGGTCAAAACACACATCCAGATACCTGTTGACGTTATGTCTAAAGACACCCTCAGACTCATGACTTCTGGGTGGAAACGACAGTGTTCAGCAGCATGTGGACTCGGAGGTGAGCTAGCAGTCCCAGGACTGTGGGTGGGAGAGGGGAGAGTGCTAGGGTTACCATAGCATCTGGATTTTCCCGGACATGAGTACTCTTACCTGACATGGTAAGAGTACCTCTTACTCTTACTTGACATGGTTACCGACCCGTCTCTAACCTTCCCTTTTTAGGGAAGGTTATTGAACGGGCGATGGTGCTGCAGCTCCAGGTGCATCTTGACAGCATCGGTTTCCTTGACCCATTTCAATTGGGGTTCCGCCCTGGCTATGGTACAGAGACGGCGCTGGTGGCCTTGGTAGACGATCTCTGCTGAGAGATGGACGCAGGATGCTTAACACTTCTGATCCTGCTAAAACTCTTGGCTGCCTTTGACACGGTGGACCATGGGCTGCTGTTGAGACGATTGCGAGTCCTGGGGGGTCTGGACGGGACTGTCCTTGGATGGTTCCGATCATTCCTCTCAGGGAGAAGCCAGCGGGTTGTCCTGAGGACTGAATCTTCCAGCCCCCGGGCCCTGGAATGTGGTGTTCCGCAAGGTTCTATTCTGTCTTCATTATTGTTTAATGTATATATGCAGCCCTTGGGGGAGATCGTGAGAGGGTTTGGTGTGCGTTGCCACCAATATGCTGATGACACCCAGCTTTACCTCTCTTTTTCTACTGACTCAGGTCCTGCCGTCTCAGTACTGTCCCAATGTTTGGAGGCCATGGTGGATTGTTTATGGCAGAGCAAACTGAAACTCAATTCTGATGACAGAGGTGATGGTGGTGGGTAGGGCGAGGGAGGTGTCAGCTCCCCTTGTAGAGGGGGTCTGCTCTCCTGTAGCCCAGCAGGTTTGGCGTCTGGGAGTATTGCTGGATTCAGACCTCCACCTAGGTCAACAGGTGGAGTTGGTGGTCAAGGCTACCTTCCGCCACCTGTATCTGGTGCGGAGACTGTGTCCATATATTTCCAGACCCGGGCCGCGACTATGGAACTCCCTCCCGGAGAAGCCTGTCTGGCCCCAAATCTGTTGACCTTCCGCTGGGCCTGCAAAACTTGGCTGTTCGCCCAGGCCTTTGGAGGAGGGGAGGGGGGATTGGCTTAATAGGTTGGGGGCGGGGTGGGGTTAGGTGGGTTTTTCGATGTTTGAATTTTCTGTGTTTTATTGTTTTAAATTGTTGTTATTTCTATGCTGTAAGCTGCCCCGGGATGCCATGGGTATGAGGGGGTGGCTAAGAAATATAAGTAAATAAATAAATAAATAAAATAAATTTTGATCCACCCAACCCCATCCAGGTTTTTTTGGTTTTTTTTTTAACCAAAGCCTACTCTACACAGCCAAGGCCTAGCAAGGCCTACCTTTTACCAAAGGGTACAATGCACAGCAAATGCATACCAAGGCCTACCCTACACTACACAGCTAAGGCCTACAAAGGCCTTCCTTTTACCAAATCCTATGCTACACAGCCAAGGCCTACCAAGGCCTTTCCTTTTATCAAAGCCTATGTTACACAGTCTAGTTCCATCAAGGCCTACCCAATTCTCTATACAGAGCACAGTTCAGCAACTTGATTCTACTGAGAGAGGCAGAAGGTCACGGCTGATGACACAATGATGAGATGGAGGGGATGAATGCAGAGGATGCTGGGATAGGACCAGGATATTGACAAGAGTATTGTCTACATTTTTTGGATGGCCCTTCATGTACCCGAACAATATCTGTGACCAAAATAGGTACTCACACCGCTCCACAACTGCTTCTGGTCCCTTTCAGTCCAAACACTTGCCAAATCCTTCTATGTGGATCCTTCTCTAGTTAAACGCTGCTGCTACCATTGATATTCAGTGCCACTGCCTTCTTATGTTATCCTTATCCCATTGATGTTAATAGGAGTTTTGCCACTGACTGCAGTGGGGCAATGGCAGGTATCCATGTGTTTCCACTAGGCCAGGCCTCTGCTGACACTAGGCAGGTGGCTTTTGTGACAACACAACATGCCGACCGATGATCTGAAATGACCTATAACACATACAGAAAGGTGGGCTTTGCCACATACACCCACCCAGGGAAGACAGATAATGCTACTGTAATGCTACCTTCTCTTACATGCCAGGGAGCTTTTCGCTAGAGATGGCCTGGCTTTACACAAACATTTCACATACACCGGCCAAGCATTCATAAAAACTGCAGGTGAAACTGTGTTATAGAGCAGAAAGTGCTGATCCCAGAGAAGCTGTCCAGCAAGCTCGGGCAGGCCTGTGAGCAGACAGAGCAGCAAAAGCTCCTACCAACAAACTGTGGGCCTGTCTTTCTCTCTTACACACACACACACGCACGCACATACATTAACTCTTGTCTCCCTAGTACCGGTATTACCCTGTAGCAATTTTTAATTTACACGTTACCCTGAATCTACTCCACTGTTATCTTGTATTTACTCTTGACTTACACCATCGTTACTCCAAAGTTACTCTTGATTTACCTAAGGGTATTTTCAGAGTTTATGAGATCACAGTCAACCATAGTGAACCATGGTCAATCCCGCAGTGGGGCCAAAGCGCCCTGAACGTCTGTTTCACGGGCGCCACATGTTCACCACAGTCAATCCCCAGCAGGGGTCAAAATTAACCACGCTTCCAGAGCTCCGGCTTGGACCATCTCCGAAAGCGATTCCCACCGGGAAACAAAAAAAGAGTAACGTCTGAACGGCAACCACCATCTGGAATCAAGCAGAATGATTCCCACCTGGGGACAACGCACGCAGCGTCGCTGGCAGGCAACGAGCAACAACTTGGGCCGGGGAGGGAGATTCGAAGGGCACCCGGCAGCAGGGGGACGTGGCTGGATGGAGCGAGGCGGAAGGGAGAGGAGAGCGGAGGGCGAGCGAGCAAGGGAGGAGGAGGAGGAGCTGGTGGACGTGCAGGCGGAGGAGGCAGTGGTCGTGCTGAACATGGAGGCAGTGGGGGGACAGCAGCAGCAGCAGCAGCAGCAGCAGCAGCAGCAGCAGCAGCCGCCGGGACAGGCCACCCCGGTGCCTTCTGGGTGTTTTAACCATGGCCCGGGATCAGCATAACGTCTGTTGCGCTGCCCTGGGCCGTGGTCTGCTGGTCCAATTCCCTGCCGTGGTCCCACTCCCATCATGTCTGTTTAGGGCCTTTCTTGTCCATGGGGGGGTGGTTAGCCGGCTCGCCACCGCTGGGAATCCACTGTGGTGAATCGGGCGTCCGTAACGTCTGAAATCACCCTTAAGTGTCACCTTGGGTGAAAACAGACATGACGCTAACCACCCTTTAACCACCCTTGGTGGTTATTTATGCATGTTTCAGGACTGTATTGGTGCCCTATGCAGCCCTGCAACATGCATAAATGACCACCAAGGGTGGTTAAAGGGTGGTTAGCGTCATGTCTGGTTTCACCCCTTGACTACACTTCTGATTACAGTAGGATTACCTTCAATTTACACAAATATTATGCTGGCCTTACTGATGACTTACTCCAATGTTGTTCAAAAGCAAGCCACTGATGATTCATATACGTCACCCAAAATTTACTTCTGATTTACTCCACCCTTACTCTAAACTTACACCAGTATTATCCTGAATTTCCTACTGACTTTCCCCAATGTTATTCAAAAGCTAATAACAATTTATAGAAGTGTCACCCTGAATATACTCTTGGCTTACACCAGCATTACTCTGAACTTACTCCTGATTTACACCTATGTGGGAGGGCAAGCAAAGCCGCAAACGTTTTCAGTTCAGTTCTTTGCTCTTGTCCCCATCTACTCTATTTTCTCTTTCATTGTTTTGTCTTTTTCTTCTTTGACCCCCCTGCCCCTCCCTTTCTCTCTCTTCCCATTGTCTCTCCCTTCACCTCTCTATCACCTCATTTCCCCTCCTCTCTCCCCCCTCCTCCCTTCCCGCACTTGTCCTAATTTTCTCCACATTTAGACTTTTTCTTTGAAAAGGGAGCAGAAAGAGAAAAACAAGAAATTGTGATGCACTGGCAGCTTGTTTTGTTCAGTCACAGAGTGAATAAGTGCCTGTTTAAACATGTTTTCCGCATTTAGCCTCCCAAGGGCTTCTCAGAAAGAAAGCTCCTCAGAACAATGAGCTCGCAGCCCCTCACTGTGAGTTGTGGCCTCATTCCTCAGGAGTCCTTTCTATGAAGGCTCCCTCTTGCACAGAAAAAGGCAAAACCCTCCCCTTCCAGAACTTCCTGATAGAACAGGCTCCTAGTGGAGAGGGCCTGTCAACTCCAGGGAGACACTGGTCCTCATTCACGGTGACCTTCGTGTGTGTGTGTGTGGGGGGGGAGGTTGAAGGTTAAGGACCCAGGAATTGGGCAAATTCAGAGGGGACTAAGGGTCACTTAGGTCTTTCCTGGTTCTAATTTCTCTCAGCCTATGGACAATGTCAGGCCACAATGGATGTGCTACTTCAGGTAAAGCTTTGCCATCTGTATATCAGCCCTAATAATCTCACATATGCTCCTCCACAGATGAAACAAAATAAATAAATACATAATAAACATGGCTGCAAGACCTGCAAAGAAAGCGGAAATGGGCCGTAGGCTTAGTACACCTGGGTACTACCTGCATTTTAGTAGCTGAACAAGATCCATGACCAAAATGGATACTCACATATCTGATTTTTCACACATTCTGTTTTGGGTTTGTGTGTGTGTTATTGTTTGGTCATTTCAGATTTTGGCCACTTCTGTATTTTAGTAGCATCATTTCCGGCAATGATACATGCACAATAGTGTAAATCTTAGGGATGAGACTCTGGAATGATTTCGGTTTTCGGTTCTCGGAGAATTTTGGTTCTCGTTTCATTTTTTTTCCATTGAATTTTTGTTTTGTTTTTTTGCACTGAAAACAACAACACAACAACAACAACAACAACAACAACAACAACAACACCCAATGCAACCCCCTCCCCCAAAACCAAAACGAGAACCAACATTTCAGATAGAACCGAAACAGCTGTTTTGGGGCCATTTAAGTTCTATCCAAAACTGAAAATCCCATCCCTAGTAAATATTGACGAAATGGCGTAACCAAAATAACCAAGTCAGAAACCCCAGAAACACAGAATATTCAAAATGTCTACCTGAGGGAACGCGAATGAATAGTGGTTATTACTCAACCCAATGTTTTTGGTTGACTAGATCAATGCTCACTCCCCTCCACTTCCTGCAGGGAGCAGAAAAAGGGTATGGACCTATTCTTGCTGCAGTTTAAGTCTAATTCCAGTCTAATTCCAGAGATGTCCAGAAGGAAAGTTTGCCAGGCGGGATAGTTGCAGAGCTGGCCTCTCAGAGACAGATGTTACAACTGGCTTCTAGAGAAAGCAATAGAGATCATAGGTGACTGACTGGTGGTAACGGTCAATAGTGGGAGGGCACAGGAGAGGGGACTGAACAGGAGGCTGGGCAGGGGTTTATAGGGTTCTATGGGGGCTTCTGAAAATCTAAGGGGGGGGGGATGTTCCGCCATGCCCTCCCCCCACGAGTTAGCTATGATAGGGTTCCCAAGTGTCCTCATTGCACTATGAAGGCTCAGCTCAAGGATTCTCTTCTCGCGCCAATGTTTGTACCTATCTGGCCCCCCATTACTGCAGTATTTGAGCACATCACCCTCTCTATCCTGGCTATCCCCTGTGAGACAAGTCAGCACTAGGAGTATCCCCATTCCACAGATGGGGAACTGAGGCAGTGAATGGATAAGTAACCAGTCCATAATCAGAGAAAGCCAGGAAATGAAACCGAAGTTCCAGGCCTCCACCTATCTAGCCTTTCTCTTTTCCTCTGTTTTTCTTCTCTTTGTCCACTTCATCCTCTCTACTTCATTCTCCTCTGCTGCTCCTCCCTTTCCTTCAAGCTTGCCTGTCTGTTCTGACTCACTTCTATCCCCACCTCACCGTCTATTCCCATCTCCCTGCGGCATGAATCATGTCCTGTGTCATCTGCTTGGCTCCCAGATTAACGAGCGTGCTGGGCTGTTCTTTTGCCAAGACGCTTTCTCCTTTTAGGGAATCTGCATCTTGCTGTTGATTCAAGAGACTGAAAACCCCTGTCTAACAATGCCAAGGAGTACCAGGGTGCAGGAGAGAATGGATGCTCTCCCACTGCTATCATGGGAAGGATGGGGAATAAGGGTGTTAATAAACAGGATGATAGCCCCATTTGCAAACTGTGGATGTCATGTACCACTCCTTCTTGGAAAAAGAAAAGTTGGGCTTGCAGACGGTGCATGGAGCTTCCTTCCTGGCTGGTACTTAGCATGCCCTTGACCCACAGTGCCCACACACCAACATGTGCACAGCGTATTAGTCGATAATGCATTCCTTGCCTGCCATGAAACTCAGTATTCAAAATTACTCATTTTTTACCAAGTATCTTGGTATTCGACTTGGTTTTACTGAGTACCGAGTAACCAAGGAATCAGCCTGGTATTTGCTCCAGTCGTTGGTACTCAGGTAAATCCTTCGATGGGCAACATATGGGGCTTTTCCTGCAACATACAGAGCTTTTCCTGGCCCTATATAAAGCAACTCGGTACTTGGAAAATACTTGTTACTTGGTCTTATTTTCCCAAGCACCGAATATTCATCTGAATTACCGATGACCAGCTGAACTCTTGGAGCCGATCCTCGGAAACTCTGAAATACTCACGATTTTTGTTTTTCACTATTTGGTGAGGCCCTAGGCAGGACGTTGTATCCCAGTCTGGAGGGAGGCAATAAACTGCCAGGTGGACACCCACTCATGGGTGGCTACTGTGCTGTTTGTTTCCATTCTAAGGGGATGGGGTTTTCACCCTTAGAACTGTCTTTAGCTACTCGAGAGTCAATGAGTGACCAATCTCAGCAACTCCTTGGGACAGGGCTAGAAATAATGGGCTCCAATTGCAAGAAGGTAGATCTCAAGCGTTTATTAGGATCTCAGCTCTTTGCCATAGTCCAACAGGGAAACATCATATACGATCAACATTTACAATAAAACAGTCAAATAAAAAAAATATAAAAATTATAAAAACAAGGAACAAAAAATCCCATGGAAAAGCCCAGCAATAATAGTAATCAATGGCAACCCCACACCTATCATAATACATCTGTTGCAGGATGATGCCACTTGAGCTTCCTTTCCTGTGTTGCCAGAAGGAAAAACAAGGCCAGTGACTTCAGGATAGCAGAGTCTTGCGTCGTTAAAAGAAAAATAATGTGCTGTGAAGAGGAACAAAAAAAGTCTATGTGCCAATAATGGATCAAGCCATACTGCCCTAAGACCCTGCCAGATATTATTATATTCCAAGGAGTTTTGGATATCTCTGCTCAGGACAATTTAGATGATTTAGCTGCAAATAATGGGGTATCCCTTAGTGAAGTCTGAATTTACTTTAGAGCGGTACTTGCTAGACCTCCAATCCTTTCAACTGCAGAGACTGATAACTCTGTTGTGATTTCAAATGCTTGAATCAGCCGTCACATTGGGCAGGACTGCTCAAATAGATTATAATTTAAGATGCTGTTCCTGTATCTGTAATGAAGTAGAAAATCTAGAGCATGTGCTTTTCATAGGTCCTTACCTCTTATTAGGACAATATTAGGGTAGATCTCAGTTAAATATCAGGAGAAACGTCCTCAGTCGTGCAGCGGTGGGCATCTTTAGACACAACAAAAATCAGGTGTCAAAACCCCCTAAGCACGTGTTTGGCCGTTGTGTATAAGCGCCATAACAATCCCAACACCAATTTGGCCACCCGTTGAACATGCAATGTGAACACTATTGCATCTCAAGGACAATTTGTGTGTTCCAGCTGAACACATGGCCAACGTTATGTCTAATGATATCTCGCGGCATGTTAGCAGGTACAGCATGGGGAACGAGGTGGTTGCACTTGCGTGCTGAGATCGGGTGGTGAGCAAAACACCAATTTGCCCCAAGATGGGCTGTATTTCTAAGCAGCGACACATGGTGAACACAGGGCCAAACCGATGTTCACATCAAGGTCAAAACACACATTCAGACACCTGTTGACGTTATATCTAAAGACACCCAATGGGACAGATTGTAGGTTCTCTGTCAGTAGGGGAACAGCCATCTGTCAGGGAGACTGTAGCTGTGGACTTCTTACATCAAAATGGGAGTGGGGCAAAGTTTGGCCTAGATGACCTTCCAACTCTATGATTTTATAATACCTCTAGCTCAGTGGTCTTCAAAATATTTGCTCAGATGACCCCATGTTGAGACTATAAGTCTAATCTTCCTCCAACACCCAACAGCAACAATGCCATGCAAATTTTATTTGAAACATATAATTGAAATTGTGATTCCATTTGCAGAAGGTGTGACCTTCATTGGATGTCATGATCCGTAGTTGGGATCTCTGTTCCTGTTCAGAAGAGAGACTCCATTCTCTGTGAAGAAAGGCAGAGGAGACATCAAAAGAAATTTGGTTAAAATCTGTCTTGATTGAAAACCTGGCTTCCAAAATCTCACAGCTTTTTGTGAAAAAGCATTGGTTTCAGTCAATAAACTTCAAAATGGAAAAAGAAAAATGCATTCAAAATCCAAAAACTCATACTCAAACTCATGCACCAGACTTTGAATATGAAACTCATACTCAAAACTCATAGTTGGAAATCTCAAGTAAAGTGTCTCCAGTAAGAAGAGTTGGGCATGGAATAGGTTGCCTAAAGAAGTTGTGGAATCTCCTTCATTGGAGTGAATTATCCTGGGATGTTGTAGGGAGAGGATGTCCTGCCTTGCAGCACGGCGTTGGACTAGATGATCTCTAATGTGACTTCCAGTCTTGTGAGTCTATCATTCTTAACCAAAACATGACGTCCACACTTCTGATTGGCTTGGTACTTGAATGACCTCAATTCCTTGAGGTCATGCTGAATTTCCCTGGCAGAGAAACGTGGCGTGAATTGAATTAAACCAAAACTGCGATCCACAAATTTCTTCCTCTGGCGTAGTCTCATCGAAGTCCAGAAGAAGTGATTTGTGGATTGTGTCCCAAAGGTTTTGATTTTTGAGTCTGTGGTTCAGAACGGCAGTTCCTCACTTTCGAATTGCTGCGTTTCATGCCAATTGGGGATATGGAAAAAATCCCCAACTGGAACTTTCCACAAACCCAAAAATCCATTATCCAGCCAGGCTTCCTGGTCTGAAAATGATTCAGAAACACTGATGGAATATGATTACAAGATGCTTTCTGCTAGAGGCTAATGGCCAGGATCAAGCTGGGCACTCTGCTGTGCCTGTGGGTGTTTTCACATTGTGGAAATTTAGGTTTTCTGGGCCTTTTACTTTGACCAAAGTCTTGCTCTGGACAGGCCGGAAAGAGGCAGCTGTTTGAACCTTGTACAGCCAAAGAATTTGCACACTGTTGCATTATCTTTTAAAATAGAATTAAGGAAGAAATCTTGGTCTAGTCATTAGTATTTAACCTTGCAGACTATCAGAGTTTTTGGCTTCTGCTTTTTAGTTGGGCCATATATTTGCTTTGCTATGACTTATAGGAGACAACCAGATAGGGAAGTTCGGTTAGCTTGGTTTGGGCTCATGATCACACAGGTAATAGAAGACGTCTGTGTCAATTGTCTGTACATCCAAGATTTGTGCTAATGCAGCTGGTTTTGGGCTATGACAGATGGCCCGGATTGGAAAGAGGAACGGGAAATTATCTTCTTTGGGCATAGATGATCTAATTGCCTTTACTTACCACGTGATTGCTGATGTATGCATGTTTGATTTTGAACAACAGCTATGAAAAGCCTATATAAATTGCCTGTACTCTTTGTTCTGGGTCTCACTCTGATGGAATGACACCCGCAGCTGTGTACCTGAAATAAAGAGTGAGTGACTCTGAAAACGGCATCAAAGTTTTATTTCTGCATCATGGACAGCACCCATGCCTCTGCCCTGCCTCACCCCTGGGCAGGCCAGATGTGGAGGTGGGGCAGAACTGGGGCAGGCTGTCCCAGCTCTAGGGCAGCCCCAGTGGCAGCACTGTAGAATATTTCAGAGCATCGGGCCAGCCAAACCCAGGGCAGCAACCTGAAGTGGCACTGCTGTCCATTTTCTAGGTGAACGCATGATTCAGCTCTATGCCCAGCTGGCTGTTGCCCCTGACAGCACCATAGAGCTGCAGGTGCCAGCCTAGAATATCAGGCACTCACCTGCAACTCTATGGTGTGTGTGTGCGTGGGGAGGGGGGAGGCACTGCTTGGGCAGTTTGTGGGCGGGGGAAAACGGCCACTGGATTCAATGGCAGGAGGGGCTGCAAGTGGAGCAATGCCCCTGGAGCAGACCCAGGACTGGGCAGCTTCTGCAGTCGTCTGTTTACACCCTACGTCTCCACCATGTTCTCACTTTCCCTCTGTGTCCTGCCTGCAATTCAGAGGCATGATATACAACTCCCTCGCATGGATAACATGAGAATCATCATACATTCATGAGTTCAGATAAAGCTGCGCAAAAATGGGTATACACAACAAATTTGCGGTACTCATTTTGACTTGAAAATTTCAGATACTTTCCGGTACCCAAAATGGTATGTGATTGGGTACCTGAATGACTGAAATGCTGATTTTTATCCTGATTTTTCAGCTTCTGGTTCCAAGTTTTTAGCTTCTGGTTCTGGATTTCGGGGAATTTAGGGGGCATTTAAAAAAAAAAAAGTTTTTGAGTAATTTTAGGGTACTCCGAAAAGGGAATATTGGTTTCTTGGATAAAACTGTTCATGTGCTGACCCAGATACCCAAAATGGTACTCACCCTGCAACTGGGATTTGTAAAGGAATTTGTGAACCAGCCAATGAGTGACAAGGAAGACCAAGGAAGAATGGAATGCAGAGAAGACAGAAGAAATATGTTACACTGGTATTACCGGTGTTACATCGATATTATGTCTCAGGATGTGAAATTGATGGCCAAGCGGTAAACGGGATTCCGGTAACCCCGTTATTGGTAAATCAGGAAACGATAGATAGTTTGACTGAGACTTTGTCGAGTACTGATAGTTTTTTTTTATTCATCCAAGAGGGTTTTGGGAACTGTGATATAAATGGGAATTCCTGATTGTGAAAATTTTTCTTCCAGCCCTAGCTAAAATGCAACTCACAACTTGCACCCAGGTTGAAGTTGTCCATACGCTGGCCCACGGGTTTCCTGAATAAGACTTTATATTAATGGGAATGTGGGAGTCTCATCATTTGCTATGCATTCCTGACGCCATTTTATTTTACTTTTATAAATCACAGCTCTGTAAATATTTTTATATGAACCTCCAGCTTGCCTAGAGCGTGCTTCCTCTCTTGCGTAGGATACACAGGGGTGTGGATGTGTTGACTACAGTGGAGACAGAGAGTTTTGTGGAGCTGGAAAGTTCACACTCTTGCCAACAGAAGCCAGCTCAATAAGAAGGACCAACTCAAATCCTTCGTCTCTTGTCTTCTTCATATTTTGGGTCAACATGCCAACTGCACTCTTGTCTCCAGTGGAGCCACTCCTGGTTGACATTAGCATATGTAGTAGAAAGGTCGAGGGGACTTAAGTTTCCTAAATTTGTTCCACTTGCTGTACTTTGAAACTAGCTGTTGTACAGAATCAAGAGGAAATACGAGCTTGCCACTGATTGTTCCTGTCTATATTTTTTAATGCAACTGATTTATCCATTCCCAGTCCGCAGTGTGGACCAGTGGTGAAATGGAACTCTGTGGCAAATCCCATCTCTGATGGAATCGCCTACTCCAAAACCAGTCCAGCACAACAGAGACCAGGCATGATCCAGCCCCCATTTCACCGGAGCTCCTGTTTGGCTGCTCTGGCCGTCTGTACATGAACTGTAGTTCCCTTTCTTTTACTGTGCAAACGCAGGATGATGCTGTCTGCCACAGGAGTTGGACATCACCATCTTGCGAATGCTCTGTAGAAAGGAATTACTGTGTGCATGCACATATAACTGGAGGGGAAGCTGTCAGAACAGACTGAGAAGATCTGACGCAACAGACAATTCATGATGGATTTTCATGGCCAGTTCTGAAACTTGTAATAACTCTTAGAAGGTGGAATTAGGGTTGCTAAACCATACCTCCCCTTTACAAAAGGATGCTGAATAGTAGGTTAGGTGGTAATCCTTTTAACCGGTATTACCGGTCTCATATATCTGAAAGTCTGCCTAGCCTACCATGTTCCTTTGTGGCCCTTAGGGTCAGCTGGGGATGCCCTCCTGTGTGTCCCATCTGTTACTCTTGTCTGTGGGGTGGGGACATGCAGGACAGTGCTCTCGGTTGCTGCCCTCATGTTGGGGAACTCCCTTCCCCAGGAGGTTAGCTTGAGCCTGAGCCCGACTATCTTCTGGAAGCGGCGCAAAACCTTTTTATTTGGGAAAGCATTTGGCAGGCAGGGATAGGTGGAATTTGGGGTGAGGTGGGGGTTAGGGGTGTTGTGTGGGGATAGGGGTGAGTTAGGAGGTTGGGGTGGAGAGGGTTTGGGGGATGGTGTAGGGTTGTGGGGTATTTTATGTTTTTGGTGGTTTTTCATCTTAATATATTAGGATACACAAGTAAAAATATCGTTAAAATCCCCTAACCCACATCTTCCCAAAGCCCTGGCTCTGTCTGCCAAACGCCTGGCCAAACAGAATGGTCTTATGTTGCCTCTGGAAGATAAGCAGGATTGGGAGTCCCATAATTGTGAGGCAGCCACCAACAACACCTCTCTGTGTGCACTTGTTGTGGAAATGCGATGGGCAGATGGCACCCGCATGAGGGTGCTTGCAGATGACCTCAGATGCCGCGATGAGGCATGAAATGAGAGATGATTTTTCAAATATTTCAAAAATGGCAGTGCCCTCCTCTTTCAGAGGTCAGGCAGTATTTTCAGTGGCATGCAGAGATCCGCTCTGGTTTAAAATCCATGGAAGATCTCTGTCACTGGTCCGAAAGGCTCGGCTGGTTCCCACTCTCCTGCTGTTTCGGCATATATGTAAGACCTGGCTGTTCCGTCAGGCTTTTGGCGAGGGGTAGGGGTGGGGTGGGGGCGGGGATGGGGGCTTTCCCCACATATTAGGTTTTTTTTTAATTGTAATAATAAATTGTTAAAATTTTATATTGTTTTAATGTTTATAATGAATGTTGTTCGCTGCCCCGGGCTGCCCTGTGGGCAGGAGGGGCAGGATATACATTTAAAATAAATAAATAAAATAAAATAAAAATCAAGGAGCATCTCTGTATAGACGGAACAGTTGCTCTTAGGGGTGTGCATGTCATTTTCATTATTACAATAACGATATCAAAAAATGTCATTTTCATTATGATTATTGCAATAATGAAAATGAAAAATCATAATAATGAAAATAGAAATGAAAATGATATTATGCTTTTGAAATAAAGGGAAAAACTGAAAAATGTGTTTCCAGCGATAACATTTTTGTTTCTTAGTACATTCTGATGAAACATGGGAAGATTGTACCTCCAATGGAGGGCACTAGGTGTACCAATATTTGAAATGATTAGATAAAGTGAATTGATGTTAGAAGCAATTGAATATTGTAATTTTAAAAACAATATCCATACACATTCATGACTACAGTGTCTTTATCTTACATCCAATTTGCATGAAACCTGTAAATTTTATGTCCTTCCACAAGATTAACATGCTTGACAATTTTTAGAAAGATTGGATAATGGGTCCTGATGGTATAAGACATTAACTTGCAAATACATTTCCAGCTGTAACATTTTTATGTTCCATCCTGTTTAGGGGACATTTGGCAGGAATGTATCACATACCTTCCCTGGCATCTCTGCCAAACTACACAACAATTCAGTAAAGGGCCCCAATTTTATAAGCAATTGAAGTTGTCTCTTTGAAGACCATTATTCAGATAACTAGCAGCACATGCAGTGTCAGTCAGAGGCAGGCACTTGGCATGGCAGGGGGAGGGAGGCTGTAGAAGGGAGGATTTGGAGCAACCCAAAAGACTGAAAGACACATTCACTGGCCAATTAGTGCATGCTTCCAGCTTTACAGGACCAATCGGTAGTGGCTTCGAGGCGGGCATAGGGGGAGGCCCTGAAGCGGGCATAGAAGGGACATAACTGGGACTTTGGGGATAGCATCCCAGAAATCAGGAGACATAGTTTACACATCCAGGCTGGCCAATTATCATCACAATCACATCCTGCAGCACTGTGACAGAGGACACCAGAGAATCTCTATTGGCTCTTTCCTAAACAGATGCTTCTGACTTCCGAGAAACAAGTGGTAGAGAGATGTTGGGATGGTCACAGCACAGAATGAGGATACTTGGTTGACATTTCTGATGACCAATTGGCATCACAAACTGATCTTATACCACAGTGACACGTAAGAGAATCCCTGGCGTAGGCTGCTTCTCTGCATATGCTGTGCAGGCATATAGAATTGGGACCCTTTATCACATCTTTCTGATATTTGGCTGAGATGATTGTGAAAGTATGACACACATGTTAAAGTTCCAGATTTTTCAGTCTTCTGGGTTTACAAGTCCACAAGTAAGTTTGAGATGCATTTTTCACACAACACACTGCCCCGAGGCAGTTCCTGGATGCATTCTTCATACAAACACTGCCCTGAGACAGCCTAAATTATCCGCAGCTGTATATGTGACAGGCTGCCATGGAAACCAAGTGACCACAGCTTCCTGGAGCAAAGCAGTTTACCAGGAGAACTTTTTACACACAAAAGTTCTGGGAGAAGTTCTATGCAGAAGTTCAAAGATCTGGATGTTTAAGATATGGGTGAGTGATTTAGACACACAGAAAGTTCAGGATGTAACAGCAAACATGCAGGAGAAATGTGTGTGTGAAAACACCCAGTGACACGTAAGAGAATCCCTGGCATAGGCTCCTTCTCTGCATATGTGGGGCAGGCATATACAATTGGGACCCTTTATCACATCTTTCTGATATTTGGCAGAAATGATTTTGAAGGTGTGTTATACAGCCCTGCCAAATTTCATGTACACTGGGTGGACTACAAAGATGTTACAGGCACACATACATTTATAAGTTAATTGCTTATACCACCAGGACCCTTTATCCAATCCTTCTGACAGTTGGCAGAGATAGTAAGTATGGGAAGGGGTGTAAACTTGCCAAGTTTCATCTACATTAAATTTGAGGCAAAGAGGTTACATCTAAGAATGTATATGAAGATTTTTTCAAAATAATATAATTCAACTGCTTATAAAATTGAATTCCTTTTCCTAAGCTTTCCAGACGTTGGTACACTTAATGCCTTACATTGGAGGTACAATTTCACCATGTGTCAGCCAAATATAATGAAATATAAAAAAGGTACAGCTGAAAATGTGTTTTCCATTGAAACCAATGGAAAGCAAAAATAAAAGCAAAAACAGAAACGAAAATTTGATATTTATGAAAATGAAAACAACACATTTAAGTAACAAAAATGAAAAATGAAAATGACACCCCTAGTTCCTCTGTTTCAGTCCTCAAAGTGCTTTTTGATCCCCTGTCAAAGTTGCAAGTGGTGTAAGGATGGTTCTGAATTAGAGAGGCCTTGATCAATGGAGTTTTGTAGTGACTTGACTCAGTGGACTCAATCCTGGCTCCAATGACATTGACGAAGCACAATTCTGAGCGTTTTTCAGAGGCGATGTGAGCCCTTTTTATTCGCCCAACCTTTTGGCAGGAAGGGATAGTCTATGGGGAAGCTGGGGGTAGGGGATCTTTATGTAACACATGTTATATGTAGGACTGTGCATTTGGGTTTTGACAAAATACAAATAAATGCAAAAAAAGGCCTTTTGGGCTTTCATATTTGAAACACAAATACTAGGGCTGTGTATTTGGGTTCTCCAACTCTCCGGTTAGCCACCTGCTTGGGGAATCTGTAGTGAACCCTCTCCAACTGCAGGGGCCGTTGCTGTCTCAGAACTGCAGCTTCCAGCATTTCAGCCAGCCCCAGTCCAGTGGAGACTAACTAAGCCAGGGAGAAATGGTGAATCCTCAAGCCAGTGACCCACCACAACAAGTGACACCCCTGAGTGAGCCACATGTCCCATTCCCCCTTCCCCAAGCCAGCAGCTTCCCCATAACACAGCCCCATTCATCATCCCCCTTTCCCCAAAGCAATGTCCCTTTCTCAAGCCAGTGATCCCCCTAAGTCAGATTCATGCCCCGTTCCTATCTCCCCAAGTTAACAACCTCCCCACCAAGCCAGATGTATTCTTCACCCTCCCCCAAACCAGTGCCCCCTTTTAAAATTGGTAGCAGACTTAGCAGCAGTTCAAACCACATTTTTCTTTCCTTGTAGTCCTGTGAAACTGGCAAACCTCTCTGCACTTCTGCACAAAATAACCCATACGCAGGGACCTGTGTTCATTGTGTTTTCCAAATTGGCAGCAATGGGGAAAATGCAGTCAACGCAGGTAAAAAAACCAACACTCAACAAATACAAAGAAACACAAACACTAAAACACAGATACAAATACGGATACAAATTCAAAAACCTGATCCTGTGCAAAGCTCTAGTTATATGTTTTTATATGTTGTAACCCACCCTGTGCCTCAGGGAAAGGGAGGAGATACATTTAAATAAAGAAAAGAAATATATAGGGTTAGGTTGACCACCAACTTCAATAGAATGTCATCCAATTCCCCTCACTTACCATTCCAGCCAACCTCATGCCTCAGTTTCCCTTCCCATTCCTCAAGACAGGTCCATTAGCAGCTATTAGCCAGACAGGATCAGGGAACATGATGGGAGCAGGGGGAAAACAGGGAATGGATCCCCCATGGTGACCTGTTGGGTGCTTCTCCCAAGCCACCGTGATTGGCCGCTGTCGGAGACAGGGTGCTGGGCTAGATGGACCATTGGTCTGATCCACTATGGCACTTCTTATGTTCTTATGTTCTTAAGGTTAGTAACCCCGACCTACTTCTCAGGCCTGCCATGAAGCTTAATTAACTGAGCTTTGTCGAGGGCCCAGAGTTCTCCAGATGAAAGGCGTTGAAGGGTGTTCTAAAGGCACCGAATCCTGGGTGTGTCTCCATATGAGTCAGAGGTGTGCTCGATATTAAACATGGGCAGCTCCTCTGAGAAACTTGGCTATGCCCCTACCTACCCTCTCCATGATGCAGTAGCCGCCAGGCCAAAGACTTTGCCTGCAGCAAAGATAGCTATGTCCCCTGCCAGACATGGGTGTGCCCCAAACAAATAGGAACAGAGGTAAGATCAGCCCCCCAGCTAATCTACCCCAGTTTCTCCTCTCTGACTACGGTGGCCAGACCTCCCCTTTAAAAGAGCACGCTTATGAAAAATCTATGTTGTAGGGCCGCATTGGTTCCAGTGCAGCCCTGTACTATGTATTTTTCGAGAAGTATCCTCTTTTAAAGGGGAGGTATGGCCACCTTATCTCCAACAGTCTACCCAGTCCAGAGCGATGGAGGAAAATGCAAGACCCACAAATTAGGCAAATATGGAATGATCTGTTCCCAGGAAGGACTCATCCTCATCCTTCCTAATAGCTAGAGAAAAGCTTTAGCCCGGAAGCAGGAGGGTTTATCCCCTTCTCTCATTAACTAGTCTGGCTGTGGGTATTCCAATCATCCGTACAGATGTCCGTTGTTCTGTCTCCAGCCTCCCCAGCCTTTGTCACATCCTCAGCCAAAGAGTGTCAAAATCCAAGCTCAGTGTGTGAAAAAGTGTTTCCTTCCCTCATTTAGGAAAGAAATGTTTCTTTCTCAGTTCTCTGTGGGGAATTGGAATGAACAGGGCCAGATTCTCAGTGACACCAAGGTCCTTTTGCACCCGCCTGGCAGCGCAAGAGGGTGGGAGAGGGGTCTCTCAGTGGAAGAAAATTGGCTTCAGAGGCTTTTTATATTGATATAAGAACAGCCATCCTGGGTCAGATCAATTGTCCATCGAGCTCAGCATCCTGTTTCCGAGAGTGTCCAATCTTGGTTGCTTAGGAGAAGTTCCTAACAAGTCATAACAGAGTGATTCCTTCCCTGCTGTTCACGTCCAGTTCCTGAGAGTCAGAGCTTATACCGCCAAACGACTCGGGTTTAATAGGGGTGGGAATTTCGGTTTTGGGTAGAACCAAAATCATCCGAAAATGGCTGTTTCAGATTTAAAACTGTAATCCAAAAATCAAGCCATTATGGATCTTTTTTCGTTTAATTTTTTTCCTAGTGATTTTGGGTGTTGACTTTTAACTATAATAATAATAATAATAATAATAATAATAATTAATAATATTTATTTAATGGCATATCCAATGGCCATAACCAACATAGGTTTACAATACACGGTAAAAATCAAACAATAAAATGATACAAAATACATTAAATCGACTTTTAACTGTAACATAAGCTTCAGCTTAACTGTAATTGGCACTGATAACTGCATCAGTTTGCTACACGTTGACGCTGAGTGTGTTGTCTTGTCTTGTCTTAGTTGGTTGCACTTGCTATAGTTGAAAAAGAGTCGAAACTGAAAAATCTGAAATGAAAATTAGTTCTGAAATTCAGAAAGAACCAAAACGGAAAAAAAAATAAAACCACTGAAATTTCACCCAGAGTCCCATCCCTAGACTAATAACCATTAATGGACCTATCCCCCCCCCCCAAGCCATTCAGTAAGAGCCAGAGTAGCCTGCTTGATATGGGGTTGGCTTTAGTCCTAGACAGGGGCGTAGCAAGGTTGAGAAGGGCCCGGGCTCAAGTCTCAGTTATGGGCCCCCTATGTGCGCATGTGCAAAGCATGCACCCGCTCCAAAAACCCAAAGTGGGTGGGGCTTAAGGGATGGGGCGGGGCCTGCTGACAACTTCTAAATACAGATTTCATGACCTTCCAGAAAAGTTTTGTTCTGTATGATGTTCAGTGGCAGTGGTAATAGTGGGATTCCTCCCATGTGTCTCTTCTAAATTTTAATTTTGAAATATATTTTTAAAGTTTAAGGGTGAGGACATAGGACCAAAGCTAGAGAAAATTCAGAGAAAGCTGACTCTATCCTCTATTAACTTGCACCTGGATGTTGCATGTTTTTTGCATGTTGTTACTGTGTCACACATGGCAGAAGAAATAGTCACTCACCATCCCAAACCTGAGATTTGTTCTGTCTCATTGACCCCATTCAAATAGTTTCCCTTAAGACAGCTAGCTACCATGAAGAGCATTCTGCTCCCTAATGCATGCTTAGACACATCTCCACACATGCCTGCAAGGTACCATGACCACATGTGACGGTGGTGGCCACATGCAGAATCACATGTCTGCATTGGACTCCAGAGCGAGGAGCTGGAGTCAAGGGCAGAATGTCACCATTAGGAAATGGGAGATTCCTTGGGTTTGTCTGTAGGGGCTGGCTGGTTGATACCGAGTAATTGCTTTCAATTGCCTTTCCAGAGCCACACACCACCTCCTTGGTGTCTTTGCCCAGAATACTCTTCTAGGCTTTGATGTAGAAACTGGTATCTTTTTTTGTCCCTGCCTGGGGAAAAAAGAAAGCCTGTCCTCAACCCCTTGCAGTGTTGCAGAGACTAGGGCTGGATGCCTGCTTTAACTTGGGAGAAGGAAACCCTGCTGTTTTCTTTCTTTCAGTCTCTCCCACCCCCCCTCGTTTTATGATTATGGCAAGGGCCCCCTTTCCCCAGTTAGATCCCTTAGCTGCGGTTCACTCACACTCACCCTGACCCAAGGCACCCCGTCCCCGCTTCCTTCGACTCCGACTGAAACAAATCAGTGCTGCTGCTAGCTCAGCTGCTTAGAGTCAGAAGACTCTGCTGAGCCTCAACAAACAGCCAGCCTGCCTGCCTCGTGGTGGGAAGGCAAGAAGAACGTCGACGGGGAACGCCCTCGCAGTGCACGTACACAACGTGCGACGTTGCTGGGCCAGGTGTGCGTGCGTGTGGGGCGGGGCTAAGGGACTCGTGGACTCAGGCGGCGGCGGAAGGAGAAAGGGGTGGGGGGCATCAACAATCATGCACAGCTGATCGTGTTTTTTTGCCGCGGCTCCACCTGCCCCCCCCCGCCAGGCTGGGGGGGGGGGCCCAGGTGGAGTTGCAGCAAAAAAAAAACCCTCAGATCCCTATTTTTCTTTTCAGGCCCCATTGCTTGCGGGGCCCCCCCAGAGTCGGGCCCGGGCTCAAATGCGCCCCCCCGCGCCACGGTACCTACGCCCCTGGTCCTAGAAGAAAGTCCCCTCTTAGCCGTAAACTCTTTGGCTGAGCTGAAAGGGCTAGCCAAGAAATTATCTGTGGTTAATATCCAATATTCTGGATGGCTTGGTGGATTTCTGGTAACTGTAGAGGTTAACTACCAAACCGAAATACTGGTTAACCAAACCAGTCAAGAAAGAGGGAGGAAATAAAAAAAAAAGTTAAACATTTAACTGGATAGCTGGTGGATACTAAACTAGACACTGTGATAGCTCGCTGGATAGTGGATACTCGTTTCTGCTATACTCATTGGGTGTCTTTTGGGCAAGTCATTCTCTGTCTCTCTCTCAGGCTCAGTTTTCCATCTGTAAAATGGGAACAATGATGACCTTCCTTATGGGTCTGTTGTGATTTTTTGAATTAGGTAGGTATTGTGTAAGCCACTCTGAGCAGTGACTAGGGAGATGAAGAGTCTCAGAGCTTGTGCTAAGCATCTTGCGAGATGTGGGTCACAAGGTTCTTTTCCGGATCTGAAATACTTGTGGGAACTTCAGGCAGCCATCCAGGGTAGACTATCTTTAGTTATAGGGTTAAGTTTAATAGTTATTTGCTTATGAATAGGAATTGCTTGGGTTGGCATAGGGAATGCAAGCTTTAAGGCCTAAGAAATGGCAAGCTTGGTTTGCTAACTCGATATTTGTTAGTTAAAACATGTGGGAAAGAGCTCTCTTTCTGAAGGAAGTGGTCAAAACAATGACCAGGAATTAGTTAAGCTAAAGGCAGATGAGACGCTGAATGGTTAAATGAGAGACTTTACCTTATTTAGGAAAAGGTGGTGTAAGGATAATTAGTGTCATGAATAATCATAGTGACATGCTATATTTAGGTTGCGGTTCAGGACCTGGCTATATTTGAGACCTACTCCTGGAACCTCACACAGATGGGTATCTGGGTTCAGGAACCACCCGCTGTTTGGGGGGTTCCACCAATGCCTCTGAGGTCAGCAGGCAACCGGGCCATTGCTGCGGCGGGCCCCTCAGTGTGGAACTCGTTCCCTCCGGATGTTCGACTCAGTTCCTCCCTCCATACCTTTAAAAAGCATCTGAAAGCGTATTTGTTTTCTAGGTGCTTTTAGGATTCACTGGTGCTGCCCTCCATGTACCTCGCCCTCCTTTTTTTGCCTGCCCCGTTTAAAAAAATGTAATAATTGTTTATAAAATGTTTTAAATTGATTAGATTGTTTTAAAATTGTTTACACGGTTTTGCCTTTCTGTGAAGCACTCCGAGTACCATGCAAGGCAGGGGGCGCTACACAAATAATTTTTATTTGTTGGGGTTGTATGGTTGGAAAGGTCTGTCAAATAGGTCCTTGGTCTGAAGTTCTTTGCTTGTGCAAGAGATGACCCCATGTCCCCGTCTTGAGTCCCAAATCTGCATTCGACACTCAGGACCCTTAACATCAAAGAGGAACTCACCTGCTTCCATCTCTATCTTCCCAGGAAGGTGAGCTGGCTGGCTCAAAGAAGCCGTTCTTTTCAGATGGTTTTTGTAGAAAACCTCCCTACGTCTGATTTAAGAAGTTTCAGAGAAATCTCATTTCTTATTTCTTCTTTTAAGTAATACAAGAAACCAAGATTAATCACCTCATGCATTACTGGAACATATTCCTCATTTATTTCCCCCCTACGTATAAACTGCTTGCGACCTCTGAAAATATTCAAGCAACTGATTATCTCTAGCGATCATCCATTTTTAAGTAAAGCTGTTCAAATTATCTTGCCTCTGTGTTGATTACGTGTGTGGGGAAGAGAAGAAGTTGCGTGACACCGAAAATCGTTTGACCGGAGATTCCCCTAGCCCCGCTTAACTGTAACCACAAGACCAGTCATTCTGGAGAGGCAAGACAGCAAGCGGCCCAGTAGGGAAGCACAGTACCGCCTCCCTCCTAGGTGTGGGTGTCCAGTGGAGTCAATCAGCTTTGGCGGGGCTTTAAGAACAGCCCTAGAAGTGACTGCGTGCAGCTCACATTTCAGGCAGGTGCAAACAGGACGGATTTGCAGCTGGGGCCAAAGATAACAAACAGGAGGTGAGACGCAGCAGAACATGTCTGCTGGGAGTTTTCTGGCAAAGTCCTAGAAGGGAAATGGGTTGGAGCTAAAATATTGGGGTGGGGGGTGTCATTATTTTAACTACATGTAAGGGGCTGTCCATCAAGTACATTACACTTTCGGGGGCCATTTTTAACCCCCCTTATCACAATTTGTCATGTGACTACAGAACCCCCTTGTAGCAGGGGGTCCTTCCCAGGGCCCCACGGGGCACTGGGGTGTCAGTAGGGGAATTAGCACTACCCTGCTGCCACGTCTATAAAGGCTTCAAACTTGGCTGTAACCCCCAAGTAAGGGGGGTGCACTCTGTGGAGTTCTCCTGTAGGGGCTCCACCCTTGACCTCCTACCACCCCTCACAGCCAAAGCCTGCGCCATCATAGGTGCACACACTGTCTGTGTCGAGGGCTTGACCCAAACCCCCCTTCTTCTAGGCACTGGCCCTCTGCTCTAAGCAGGCCCTTTACCCAGGTTACTGTCCAGGAGTAGGGAACTCACAGCCCTAGCTCCTGCACCTACGCAGCCCCCTTCTGAAAGGTACAGCAGCCCCGCAGGACTGGCCCCTGCTACACCCCTCCCCCTTCAAAGAGACAGGCTTCTCCCAGAGGAAGACTGGCTTCTAAGTCTAGCAGGGTGCAGTTTTTCACAATAGGGTCTAGCACCCCAAAACGGGCTTTAACGCCCTCCCAACCTCCACTCCACCCCTTGTACCTGGGCCCGTTCCACTGGGTCTAGAGCTTTAAGCCTCGTACCCTCTGTGTAGCCCTACCAGGCGTGTACCACAATTGTTGGGGAGCCACCTCCACCCAACACACTTCAGGGAATTAACTTTTCCTGCTGTGGAGCTTCCTCCACCCAACTTACAGACTCGGGGATTTACACAGCCCTTCACATTACTCCACCAACCCTGTTTCCAGGGATTTTCCATATTCCCCCTGGGGACATCCTCACCCAGCTTCCAGTCTACACTTTTCCCCCACGAAACCCCTTCTGGGGTGGGAGGTCAACCCACCGATTCCTTCCGGACCTCCCAGCCCTGGGGCCCTTAAAGCCAGACTACTTTGGCCATGTACTGCCAAGTACATTACAGTCCCTCCCAGGGCTGTCCTTGGTTTGGGTGGTCGGCTTGTTCTCCTACCCTACCATCGATAAGTGACAAGTCCCCTCTGTTGCCATTTCATGAGTCATTGCTCACAGTTCCTGTCCCAGCCGGCTCCATCACCTACACCCTGTTAGGTTCCCATGGGTTAAAGTTCTGGCCGGCTCAATCGTCCGCCTGCCAGGTTCCCATAGTTTACAGTTCCAGCCGGCTTAATCGCTTCCCTTCCAGATTAGGCAACCTGAGGTTCTGTGGTATCTGGTGACTGGCTCAAATGTCCCTTGCCACCCTTAGTCACCTTTGGGTACCGGCCCACTGGCTCACTGTACCTCTATGTCATGAATAGCTAAACCATCTGTGTCCCTTCAAAAGAGATCCCTTCTTACCCTTCCGAAGGGATGGGAGTTGGGCCTACCCAGCCTTTCCCGACTCCCAGTCCTGGGTCCCTTGCAAGTGGGCCTTTAGTCCCACTCTGGGACTTTCAGCTTCCAGTGTCCTTGCCCAGAACTCTCAGTCAAAGGTAGACCCTTCTTGGTCTGCCGGTTCCAATCTCAGCTCCTCTATTTCTCCCTTGAGGAATAGATTCTCCTCTAACAGCTTGGCTCTAGTCTCCAATATCCTCAGTATTGTTTTCCCAGTAATGTCTGTAGTCATCCCTCTTTCCTGGGTCTCTGGCCTCAATGCGGCTAACTGTAGCCTCAAGGCTTCCACCTCTCTATGTAGAGCTACGTTCTCTTTGAGGAGGAAATCATTATGTGCCAGCATAGGGTGGGTCATTCTTTTTAGGGCCTCTATTTTTTCAGGACTATCCTCCCCTGCCTGACATTTCCCAGCTATTTCCTGGTTGCCTACAGGCACGCCACCAGGCTCGAGCTCCTCACTGCCTGCCAAGTCTATTTAGACAGACTTTTCTTTAGGGGCAGCTCCTTTAGGACACCTGGCCTGTTTCTGGGCCCTCCTGGGACATGGTTGCCTCACATGTTTCTCTTCCCAGCAAGTCCAGCCCTTTGCCCACTGTGGCTGACCCCTCTTTGTCCGAGCCCAAAGGGTTCTCCTCCTCTGAACCCCCTGAGTTTTTACCACTCCCTCAGGAGCTTTGGTTATCGGGTATTCCCTCCAGTAATGTCCCAAGTTCCCAAAGGCAAAACAGGCTTTCCATTTACCTCCCCATTTAAACCTCTTCATGGGGAGAGTCTTTTTTGTAGAGTTCCCCAAAAGTACCTGGCCTGTTCCTTCATAGGTCCCCCAGGCTTTACCTTTTTGACCTCTGGTCCCATGCAGTGCCCTTCTCTGGCTTCCCAGACTCCCGTTGCCTTTTCTAGCCCCATAGGGGTACTCTCTACCTAAGTGTCCCCATTGCCTGCAACAGTAGCACTGTTTTGGGTTCCCCAACAGGGAAAGCCCACCAGTGTCTGTCTTGATGAAGGAATGTGCTGCTCATTCCAGTCTTCGTCATGCCATCGCAAGTCGGGCTCCACCCAGCTCCAAAGGCTGATAGCCTCTCTCTCTCTCTCTCTCTCTAGGGTACACTCCTCCAGCCATCCTAGGGTTCCACTCTGGGATCCATGTGTTGGCAAGCGTGGGCAAACCTCCTGGCTCCCAGCCCAGCACAAGCCCGTTCCTGGCCAATGTACTCTACTCGTGTAGCAATCCTCCAATCATGCAGGCATGGGTGTAAACCTCCAACAAAGCTCACTCATCAGCTCCTTTCCAATCCAGGCACACAGTTCTCCTGCTCTTACTCTGTCTCTTGGCACAATCCTCCAACTCTCAGGTCACTGTGGCAGCTCAGAATAGGCAAAGTCCAAGTCCCAAGCAAAATGGTGCCTTGCCTCAAAATGGCTGCCAAAGCAGGGCTGCAGTTCCAGCAGGCACCAGCGGGTGGCAGTATGCCCGCATTCTCCACCACATGCTGTAGCATGGGGTCTTCCCAGGGTCCCATGGGGCACTCGGGTGTCAATAGGGGAATTAGCACTACCCCGCTGCCATGCCTATTCAGCCTTCAAATTTGGCTGTAACCTCCAAGTAGTGTGTGTGTGCACTCTGTGGGGTTCCCCTGTAGGTGCCCAACCCTTGGCCTCCTACCGTCCTTCACAGCCAAGGCCTACACTATCATAGGTGCACACAGTGTCTGTGTCGAGGGCTTGACCCCAAAAGTCCTTCTTCTAGGTATTGGTCCTCTGTTCTGAGCAAGTCCTTTACCTAGGTTACTGTCCGGGAATACGGAGCTCACAGCTCTAGCTCCTGCACCTACGCAGACCCCTTCTTAAAGGTGCAGCAGCCCCACAGGACTGACCCCTGCTACACCCCTCCCCCTTCAAGGAGACAGGCTTCTCCCAGAGGAAGACTGGCTTCTAAGTCTAGCAGGGTGCACCTACACAGCCCCCTTATTATTATTATTATTATTATTATTATTATTATTATTATTATTATTATAAACATTTATATAGCGCCAGTCATGTGACCTGGTGCTGTACAGAACATAGAATTAGTCGCGGTCCCTGCCAGTGGCTTACAATCTAAAAGACAAAGCGGGGGAGACAGGGAGAGGGGACAGTGGGAGAGACAGGGGAGAAGACAAACAAACATTCAAGCAGATGCGAAGTCTCAGGTGCGTGTGCTTGGCTTGGTTACAATCAGGTTGGTTGCAGCAGTCTGCAGAGGAGGGCAGACAGTAAGTATAT